>SJYC01096519.1:0-55667 GCA_006408675.1 Madoqua kirkii | reverse complement strand
ATCCTTTTATATGTTTATTTTCTTATTGAGATTATACTCTGTATTCATACTTCTTTTTCCACTTAACATTAGAATGACTTTCTTATTCCATCAAAATAGATCTTGAATATATGAATAATTTTTGATATTAGGATATTCTCACCTCTGGATGTCTGCCAGCAGGTACAATGAAGAGGAGACTGGTTGTATTATTGGGAGACCCAAGTTTGATTTCAGTCTTTACTGCTAATTAGCTTCATGGCTATGACCTAGTCACTTAACATATTAGGGTCATAGTTTTTTCTCATTTGTTCCTTGTAATAATTTCACTGGATGACTACACACTTGGATGCTAAATACTGCTAAGTCACTTCAGTTGTGTCCGACTCTGTGCAACCCCATAGACGGCAGTCCACCAGGCTCTCACGTCCCTGGGATTCTCCGGGCAGGAATCCTGAAGTGGGTTGCCATTTCCTTCTCCAATGCATGAAAGTGAAAAGTGAAAGTGAAGTTGCTCAGTCGTGTTCGACGCTTAGCGACCCCATGGACTGCAGCCTACCAGGCTCCTCCGTCCATGGGATCTGCCAGGCAAGAGTACTGGAGTGGGGTGTCATTGCCTTCTCCATGCTAAATACTACTATCCTATATTGCCCATATTGTATGAGACTACAGGGGTGTCTGAGTTATCTATAGGTATTAGAAGATTATTAGCATTTTTTGACCTCTTTGCATAGTTGTTGTTCAGTCACTAAGTTGCATCTGACTCTTTGTGACCCCTTGGATTGCAGCACACCAAACCTCCTTGTCCCCCACCATCTCCTGGAGTTTGCCTTAGTTCAAGTCCATTGAATCAGGGATACCTTCTAGCCATCTCATCATCTGTTACCCTCTCTGTGTTACCCTCTGTGACTGTATCTTATATGGTGACTCATAATCAACTACCCATCAGTATTAATTAGAAGAAAGGCATTATTGCCTATGAACTCTTGTATGCTGCTGCTGCTGCTAAGTCACTTCAGTCGTGTCCAACTCTGTGAGACCCCATAGATGGCAGCCCACCAGTTTCCCCCCTGTCCCTGGGATTCTCCAAGCAAGAACACTGGAGTAGGTTGCCATTTCCTTCTCCAATGCATGAAAGTGAACAGTGAAAGTGAAGTCGCTCAGCCGTGTCCAACTTCTAGCGACCTCATGGACTGCAGCCCACCAGGTTCCTCCATCCATGGGAGGTTCCAGGCAAGAGTACTGGAGAAGGGTGCCATTGCCTTCTCCAAAGAACTCTTGTTTGTTCCACCATATTGAAAAACAGCATGAAAATTTCACTTAAGAATGAATATCAGTTTATGCATTCAGTTTAAAAAACCTTAATTCTGAGAATTAAGAGGCTTATTAATAAGATAATCTTCTCTTTTGTTCTTACAGTTAAGAGGTAATTGGTTACACGTATAAATTTTCCCTGAAAAGATGGATAAGAATTGGATGTATTTGAAATGATTTAGAATGCACTATATTCTGTCAAAATTTGACTGATCCTATTTGTCAAAGCAAGGGACTAGTATTCAGGAAAAGTAAAACCCCGCCATTTTGGTCCAGGCCCTCCTTCTCTTGTGACTCCTACCCCTAATAAAAATACTTTTTAAAATAACAATTTAGCCATATATATACATGTTTCCATTCTCCCTCAAATACCCCTCCCAGGCTGCCACATAACACTGAGCAGAGATTTCTGTGCTACACAGGGTCCTTGTTGGTTATTCATTTAAAATATAACAGTGTGTATATATCCATCCCAAACTCCCTAACTACCCCTGCCCTCATCTTCTTCCCCCTAGTATTTGGCTCCGATAATCATAAATTCCTTCCCTAAGTCTGTGAGTCTGTTTTTGTTTTGTAAATAAGTTTATTTGTTTTACTTTTAAAAGATTCTGCCTATAATGGATATCATACAACATTTCTCTTTATCTAAAAACAGTGGTATTTGTGGTTAGAGGCCATGTCAACAAGATTTTTTTTTTACTCAGCTGTGCTGCCTTAAATCATTATTTTTCTTAAGTGATCAAAAAAAAAAAAAAAGGAAAGTCTCCCCCCTCCTCCCCACAGGATGCTTTTTTATATGTTTATATAATCTTTCTGTTTTTCAAAGTGGGTCAGTAGGCCATTTCATTAACTAGGTAAACTATTGTGTGGGACTGATCATTATTTTTCTTTTTTATTTTGTAGTATATTCCAGGTATCCCTTGTGAATATATACATAAAATAAGATGTTGGATGGTGGTCAGATGGGTACCTGCCAATTCTTTCCTTCTTTGACTTAGGACCCTGCCCCTCCAATGGCCCCATCTGGGGAAGCTCTCACTTTAGAAAGATTGACAGCTTGGATTAGAGGGTGTAGAAAATTGTATACATTTAAGCGCAGTTTCTGTGACCTAAGTTTTAGTCAGTTAACATTTGGAATTTGCTTAACAGCTTTTGAACGTTTCTGAGAGGCAAAGATGCAGGGTTAAGAGCAAGTAGGTACAGAGATGGTGCCAACTCTCAGCATGGTCTGCTGTGAACAATGGATGTGCCACAGTGAGGCTGCTCCACTTAACGGTATTTATCTGCTTAGTTTGGGTGTGCTGGGTCTTCGTTACTGATGCGGGCCTTCTCTAGCTGCGGTGAGCGGCGGCTGCTCTTGGTTGGGGGGGTGTGCTCCTCACTGCAGCGGCTTCTCTTACCGCAGAGCGCAGGCTCTAGGCGTGGGCTCTGGTAGTTGCAGCACGTGGGCTCGGCAGTTGTGCTGTGAGGGATCCAGGGTGTGCAGGCTGCAGTAACTGGGGCCTGGGGACTTATTTGCTGTGACTCTTGGGCTCTGGAGCCTATGGGCTCAGTAGCTGTGGTGCATGGGCCTTAATTGCCTGTGGCATGTGGAATTAGACCAGGGATCAAACCCATGTCTCCTACACTGGCAGGTGGATTCTTACCAACTGTATTACTAGGAAAGTCCAAAACTGCTCTTTCATGAATAGAAGGAGAACTCTACCTATACTTCCTTCAAGCACTTTCTATCTAAATGAGTACTTCTTGGCTACCTGGCCCTGTTTGTAATATGTAAGATTTTCCTTATGCTGCTTTTTCTGAATGTCGATAAGGGACTGAGCAAGGGAGGAGGCTTTAAAAGGAGTGCTTTGAAAACAATTCTTTCCTGTTTCATTTATTCAAAGAATAATGTTGCTACTATAGATAAATTACTATCTTTTGGACTACATGCCACATCATATTATACAAAGTGATTACCTGAAACAAATATTATAGACAAATAGTTTCTCATGTGTAAAAAGCTCATATAAAACAAAGCGTTAATGTCCCCATAGAAAAATAAATTATATGAGCAGATAGTTCAAAGATAATGAAATCCATAGGACCAATATACCGGGAGAAATATCAATAACCTCAGATATGCAGATGACACCACCCTTATGGCAGAAAGTGAAGAGGAGCTAAAAAGCCTCTTGATGAAAGTGAAAGAGGAGAGTGAAAAAGTTGGCTTAAATCTCAATATTCAGAAAATGAAGATCATGGCATCCAGTCCCATCACTTCATGGGAAATAGATGGGGAAACAGTGGAAACAGTGTCAGACTTTATTTTTTGGGGCTCCAAAATCACTGCACATGGTGACTGCAGCCATGAAATTAAAAGACACTTACTCCTTGAAAGAAAAGTTATGACCAACCTAGATAGCATATTCAAAAGCAGAGACATTACTTTGCCCACTAAGGTCCGCCTAGTCAAGGCTATGGTTTTTCCAGTGGTCATGTATGGATGTGAGAGTTGGACTGTGAAGAAGGCTGAGCACCAAAGAACTGATGCTTTTGAGCTGTGGTGTTGGAGAAGACTCTTGAGAGTCCCTTGGACTGCAAGGAGATCCAACCAGTATATTCTGAAGAGGATCAGCCCTGGGATTTCTTTGGAAGGAATGATGCTAAAGCTGAAACTCCAGTACTTTGGTCACCTCATGTGAAGAGTTGACTCATTGGAAAAAACTCTGATGCTGGGAGGGATTGGGGGCAGGAGGAGAAGGGGACGATAGAGGATGAGATGGCTGGATGGCATCACAGACTCATGGATGTGAGTCTGAGTGAACTCTGGGAGTTGGTGATGGACAGGGAGGCCTGGTGTCCTGTGGTTCATGGGGTCGCAAAGAGTTGGACACGACTGAGCAACTGAACTGAATATACATATAGAAATGTTTAATGTTTAGGAAGAGATGGCAAGAATACAGAGAAGAACTATACAAAAAAGATCTTCATGACCTAGATAACCACGATGGTGTTATCACTCACCTAGAGCTGGACATCCTGGAATGTGAAGTCAAGTGGGCCTTGGGAGCATCACTGTGAACAAAGCTAGAGGAGGTGATGGAATTCCAATTGAGCTATTTCAAACCCTAAAACATGATGCTGTGAAAGTGCTGCACTCAACATGCCAGTAAATTTGCAAAACTCAGCAGTGGTCACAGGACTGAAAAAGGTCAGTAGTCATTCCAATCCCAAAGAAAAGCAATGCCAAAGAATGCTCAAACTACTGCGCTGCTGCTGCTGCTGCTGCTGCTAAGTCACTTCAATCATGTCCGACTCTGCGATCCCATAGATGGCAGCCCACCAGGCTCCACCATCCCTGGGATTCTCCAGGCAAGAACACTGGAGTGGGTTGCCATTGCCTTCACCGAAACTACTGCACAGTTGCACTCATCTCACACTCTAGCAAAGTAATGCTAAAAATTCTCCAAGCCAGGCTTCAATAGTACGTGAACCATGAACTTTCAGGTGTTCAAGCTGGATTTAGAAAAGGCAGAGGAACCAGAGATCAAATTGCCAAGAATCACTCGATCATCAAAAAAGTAAGAGAGTTCCAGAAAAACATCGATTTCTGCTTTATTGACTATGCCAAAGCCTTTGACTGTGTGGATCACAACAAACTGTGGAAAATTTCTTAAAGAGATGAGAATAGAAGACCACCTGACCTGCCTCCTGAGAAACTTGTATCCAGGTCAGGAAGCAACAGATAGAACTGGACATGGAACAACAGACTGGTTCCAAATAGGAAAAGGAGTATGTCAAGGCTGTATATTGTCACCCTGCTTATTTAACTTATATGTAGAGTACATCATGAGAAATTTTGGATGAAGCACAAGCTGGAATCAAGATTGCTGGGAGAAATATCAATAACCTCAGATATGCACATGATCTCACTCTTATGGCAGAGAGCGAAACAGAACTAAAGAGTCTCTTGATGAAAGTGAAAGAGGAGAGTGAAAAAGTTGGCTTAAAACTCCGCTTTTGGAAAACTAAGATTATGGCAGGCAGTTCTATCACTTCATAGCAAATAGATGGGGAAACAATGGAAAGCGTGAGAGACTTTCTTTTGGGCTCTAAAATCACTGCAGATGGTGACTGAAGCTGTGAAATTAAAAGATGCTTGCTCCTTGGAAAAGAAGCTATGACCAACCTACGCCGGATGTTAAAAAGCAGGGACGTTACTTTGCCATCAAAGGTCCGTCTAGTCAAAGCTATGGTTTTTTCAGTAGTCATGTATGGATGTGAGAATTGAACTGTAAAGAAAGGTGAACCATGAAGTATTGATGCTTCTGAACTGTGGTACTGGAAAAGACTCTTGAGATCCCTTGGACAGCAAGGAAATCCAACCAGTCAATCCTGAAGGAAATCAGTCCTGAATATTCACTGGAAGGACTGTCAGTGAACCTGAAACTTCAATACTTTGGCCATCTGATGCAAAGAACTGACTCATCTGAAAAGACCCTGATGCTGGGAAAGACTGAAGGTGGGAGGAGAAGGGAATGGAAGAGGATGAGATCACTGGATGTCATCACCGACCTGATGGACATGAGTTTGAGTAGGCTCCAGGAACTGATGATGGACAGGGAGGCCTCGCATGATGTAACCCATAAAGTCATAAAGAGTTGGACATGACTGAGTGACTGAACTGAACTGAATCGTATTATCATTCAAATAAAGTAAATTTAAGACAAAAGAATGCCATTTTAATTAATCAATTGATGATTTTAGATAATCAATGGTGGTGAAATTGACCTGAGGTGGGAGTCAGATAGTTATAGATTTTCTGGATTTTGCACTGTGCATTAGCTTTCTTAAAATTTCATACTATTTGACCCTATAATTTCAATTCTAGAAATTTTAAATAAGAGGAAAAGCTCGTAAATAAGTGCATTCACATTTATAGTTGAAAAGTACTGAAAACATCTTCAGTGCCCAACTACAGGGATATGTTTCAGTTCAGTTCAGTCACTCAAGTTGTGTCTGACTCTTTGCGACTCCATGAATTGCAGCATGCCAGGCCTCCCTGTCCATCACCAACTCCCGGAGTTCACTCAAACTCATGTCCATCAAGTTGGTGATGCCATCCAGCCATCACATTCTCTGTTGCCCCCTTCTCCTCCTGCCCCCAATCCCTCCCAGCATCAGAGTCTTTTCCAATGAGTCAGCTCTTCGCACAAGGTGGCCAATACTGGAGTTTCAGCTTCAGCATCATTCCTTCCAAAGAAATCCCAGGGCTGATCTCCTTCAGAATGGACTGATTGGATCTCCTTGAGGTCCAAGGGACTCTCAAGCATCTTCTCCAACACCACAGTTCAAAAGCATCAATTCTTTGGTGCTCAGCTTTCTTCACCGTCCAACTCTCACATCCATACATGACCACTGGAAAAACCATAGCCTTGACTAGATGGACCTTTGTCAGCAAAGTAATGTCTCTGCGTTTGACTATGCTATCTAGGTTGGTCATAACTTTCCTTCCAAGGAGCAAACGTCTTTTAATTTCATGGTCAGGGATATGTTTAAATAAATAATACTGCTTCCATCAGTAAAAATTTTGTGTACTCATTAAAGAGTCATGTTCTAAATAGTACTTAAATGTGTTCAGTGTTCCTGATATGATTCTGAAAAAGAAATACAAAACCAAAGATTCAGTATTCTCTCAGATATATGTTCCTAATGGACATACAGAATGTTCCTGATATGATTCTAAAAAGCAAATACAAAACTCTATATTCAGTATCCTCTCAGATATATGTATTTCTTACCCCCACCCCCAATTATATGCCTTTTACGGCACAGATCAGTGTGGGTAAGAATGGACTTAGGGGGAAGTGGGGGCAAATAGAGAATCGCCAGCACATGGATTTATAAACTCCAGCATTCTAGATATAAAGCTCCTGTTTATACAGTCTTAGAACTTAAGCTTCAGGACCAGTTAAATAATTAGCAAGACCCAGTGCAAAATTGGAGAAGGCAATGGCACCCCACTCTAGTACTCTTGCCTGGAAAATCCCATGGATGGAGGAGCCTGGTGGGCTTCAGTCCATGGGGTCGCTAAGAGTCAGACAGGACTGAGCAAATTCACTTTCACTTTCATGCATTGGAGAAGGAAATGACAACCCACTCCAGTGTTCTTGCCTGGAGAATCCCAGGGATGGCGGAGCCTGGTGGGCTGCCATCTCTGGGGTCACACAGGGTCAGACACGACCGAAGCGACTTAGCAACAGCAGTGCAAAATTGCTTCCCTGGTGGCTCAGAGGATAAAGCGTCTGCTTGCATTGCGGGAGACCTGGGTTTGATCCCTGGGTTGGGAAGATCCCCTGGAAAAGGAAATGGCAACCCACTCCAGTACTCTTGCCTGGCAAATCCCATGGACAGAGAAGCCTGGTAGGCTACGTCCAAGGGGTTGCAAAGAGTCGGACACGACTGAGCGACTTCACTTTCACTTTCACTTCACTTTGAGCAACCATTGTTCAACATTTCAGGATAGTGGCAACAGAACATTAAATCAAGTACAGAGCCTTACTGAACTTTCAAATGCTAGCCCTGTGTGGCTATCCTGATCTCATCTTCTAGAAGCTGTCCCTGGTAGGGACCACGTTATAACCCCTCTTCTATTATAATTCAAGGAATCTGAAAGTTAACACATATTTTATATTCCTGAAATGTATGTCTTTCTTTCACCAAGGACCACTATTAAAATAAATGCTTTCTACCTGACCTGTATGATTTATTTAGAACTCTACGTCCAAGGGGTTGCAAAGAGTCGGACACGACTGAGCGACTTCACTTTCACTTTCACTTCACTTTGAGCAACCATTGTTCAACATTTCAGGATAGTGGCAACAGAACATTAAATCAAGTACAGAGCCTTACTGAACTTTCAAATGCTAGCCCTGTGTGGCTATCCTGATCTCATCTTCTAGAAGCTGTCCCTGGTAGGGACCACGTTATAACCCCTCTTCTATTATAATTCAAGGAATCTGAAAGTTAACACATATTTTATATTCCTGAAATGTATGTCTTTCTTTCACCAAGGACCACTATTAAAATAAATGCTTTCTACCTGACCTGTATGATTTATTTAGAACTAAATGCATATTTCCATGCATATCTCTTATAATGCCATTGTGTTAGCTAGCATCTACCATCAGCCTATCAAACTTCTTTTAGCATTCAATTTTGTCATCTAAAATTTCCCTTTGTCATTGTCTCAATGAACTATTACAGGTAATACAGTTAGAAACTACAGGAACTTCATATAACCTTGTGTTTCAAGTTTCATTTTAGTCATTAAAATACGTAAAAAAACCATCTTAATATTTTAGGCAGCTGGAGGCATTTATTCTTCGTCATTGTTCCACGTAGCTCAGAATAGGAGATTTGCATGAAGAATTATTAACCTGGTCTGTTTCTAGATATTTAAAGTTCTGAAATAAATGTACCTTTAGGATTAGATGGTTAGATAGCATCACTGACTCAATGGACATCCATCTGAGCAAACTCTGGGAGACAGTAAGGACAGGGGAGCCTGGAGTACTGCAGTCCATGGGGTTGCAAAGAGTAGGACGTGACAGTGACTGAGAAACAACAAAGTTGGGTCCATTAAGATGTGGGGGCACCACATCTGAAAATTATAAATGAACCTTCAATTATACTCTTGATATGATATAATAAACCAGGGACTTT
Organism: Madoqua kirkii; assembly: GCA_006408675.1. NCBI lineage: Eukaryota > Metazoa > Chordata > Mammalia > Artiodactyla > Bovidae > Madoqua > Madoqua kirkii. Next base: position 46,667 of record SJYC01096519.1, on the reverse strand, counting down.
GATTATATGGGATCATTAGTAGATGATTTCAGAGGTGGAGTTTTATCAGTTATATCAGTTCAGTTGTATCAGTTCGGGGGTGGAGTTGTATCACATCACTAGATAGATGATTTCAGGGGTGGAGTTTAAAATTAAAGATGTAGTATTTTATTTCCCTTGAGATGGCCATGGAAGTTGTTACCATTCTATGTGGTGCAGTTAATTCTAGAACTCTCTTGAGCTTTCTGTATTTGTGCCTTCATGTTCTCTTAAACTGTGATCAAGAGAGAAAAATGAACAAAAAAATATTTCTAACCTCTGCCTTTTAGAGATGAGGAAACTGTGACCTTGAGAGGCAATTTGAATTTTATGTAATTTTCATATATCACAAAATGTTGTATTTCTTTTGATTTTCTTTTTGACTATCAAAATTTAAAATCTATTTTCAGCTAACAAGCCGTGCAAAACCAGATAGTGTGCTAGATTTGGTCCTTGGGCTATAGTTTGCTGACCCATGAAGCATTCTTAAAAATAAGTAGTTGGATGAAAGAATAATTGAGAAATGGATGGCTAGATGAAAAAATGAATGAATTGGTTGTCATTAATATTATATAACCTGGATAGTAATTTTGAATCATTATTCAAAAATTAATCTTTAATCATGTCAGACCTAGTTAAGTTTTACTTAATTAATATCCTAATTCTTTAGGCATAAATTGTTTCTCTTATTTACATTAGGTACGTAATTATTAAAAAATAAAATTTAGCTCCATTTTCCAGCTTGTGGATCAGAGTGCAGGTATATGTCAATATCTTTATGGTTCTAAATTGCTTTAGAACCTCATTCCCTTGGGTCTCTCTCTTGTTTCCTTCTTTTTTTCCCTCCTATTTTTGTTCTATTCTTCTTTTTAAAGACATATTTGTTTATTTTTGACTGTGCTAAGCCTTAGTTGCAGCACGTAGGATCTTGAGTTGCAGCATGCAGGCTAATCTCCTGTTGTGGTGTGAAGGCTCAGTAGTTGTGGCGCGTGGGCTTAGTTGCCCCAAGGCACGTGGGATCCTAGTTCCTGACCAAGGATCAAACCTACATTCCCTGCATTGGAAGACAGCTTCATAACCACTGGACCACCAGGGAAGTCCTATCCTTCTCCTCCATCCCACCCTCTTTGGGCTACTGCTACTGCTGCTGCTGTTGCTAAGTCGCTTCAGTCATGTCTGACTCTATGTGACCCCATAGACGGCAGCCAACCAGGCTCCCCCGTCCCTGGGATTCTCCAGGCAAGAACACTGGAATGGGTTGCCATTTCCTTCGCCAGTGCGTGAAAGTGAAAAGTCAAAGTGGAGTCACTCAGTCCTGTCTGACTCTAGCGGCCGGATGAACTGCAGCCCACCAGGCTTCTCCATCCATGGGATTTTCCAGGCAGAAGTACTGGAGTGGGGTGCCATTACTCCCATATGCAGGGGATCTAAGAAGCATCAAGCGCTGCTCCGTCTCTACTGCACTGATGCACTGACCTGTGTGACCTATACCGCACTCCTCTCCTTTTTGCCTTCAGCTCACTTTACACTAGTTGATAGAGAAAAACCCTTTCATGGAACAAGTGTTTTTATGAGTGTGTTCCAAGATGCTCCAAGGAAACAGCACTCTCAGGATTCTTCCCTAAGCAGCTAGTACCCAAATTGCAAGGCTGCTCATGAGAAGTTTCTATGAAAGACTCAGCCACAGTCTTGGGATCCCTTTCCAGGATCATGATCCGTAATATGTCCAGCTGTGCTTGCCTAATCACAATTCTCCATGCCTAGCTAGAAAAATTGGAGAAATCACTTGCTTCCTACAGCTTCGAAATACTTGTTAGTTCCAGTGTGCAGCAAGTGATGTCTTCCCAGCTTTCAGTTGTACAGTGACACCCAGCAAGGAGTCTGCTTTGCTTGAGAGTCCTTTTGCATCAAGGGTGGGGCTAGCTGCTCTATTAGAATCTGTTCATGCAGAATGTGCTCTGACATGTCCTTCGTCCTGCCTAGCCCTGAACATGCCAGTCAAGACAGACCAGAGTTTCCTCCTGTCTGCTTGGCCCTTCTGGGTCCCATGTTCCCTTCTCCCTCTCTAGGCCAAGTCTGCTTGATACCATTTCATTGCCCTGAGACAGAGAATTCTCCTAGGCTGCTTAAGTACCTCTCTGCAGAGACAAACTGTGCGAATTACACATTTTGTGTACAGGAACTGCACTTTCCTGGGTGAGCCTTAGAAACCAGAAACCACCAGCGTCTGTACTCTCACCAGTTTATTTTTCTCCCCTCTGCCTTTCCCATGTTTTCTGAGTGGGTGGAGACTGCGACACAGCTTCTACTCCGGTTAATTCTCGCACATCATTTGTCTCTGCCTCTAGCCCTGCCTTTCCTCTAAGGTCTTATGCTTTTGGAATGCAACAGTAGGATGGCAGCTATTTCTCTGCTTTCCTCCCTAAGGCACTGCACACAGAAAACAACAGCAGCTTTAATTGGAGCAATGCAGGAGTGGGCAGAAGAAAGCCAACTGTCTGGAGAAAAAGATACTGGTTCATATCCAAAATATTATCCTCCTACATTTGCTTAACATTGATTTTGTTTCCTTAACTTAGTACCAGTATCCTCAACCTATTAAAAATAAATTAACACCTTCCAGCATCTGCAGAACATATTATAAGCTTGTGCTGCTTTGCAGCATTATGCTTTTCAAAGCACTCATATTTATAATCTCATTTCAGGTTTTCTCCTGAAACAGAAACCTAAGAGGTGTTAGCTGTTTCCTTAATTTCGTCCCAGTTACCCAGTGGAGGTAAATAACAAAAGGGTCAGAAACAGCAAAGATTGAAAGTTTGTTTATTAATCATCATAGCTCAGAAAATGCTGACACAGTAGTGATTAATCAATTCAATGCATATTGATTAAGCAATACCCTGTACCAGGTGCTGTAATAGACACACACCTACTTATACGAGAGATTTTATTGTAGTTAGCAAATCTTAGAAAATATAGATCCTATTCTCACAAGCCAATGTTTGTTTTTCTCTGAGGATTTCTTGATTCTACTTCTCATTTCCCATCATGGCCCATGTGCATTTGAGAACTTTCTGTGATGACGGAAATGGTCTGCCGTGCTTTCCAATATGTTAGTCGCTAGTTACATATGGCTACTGAGCACTTAACATGTATCCAGGGCAACTGAGGGGCTGGATTTTTGTTTGTAATTCATTTTAACTGAATTCAATTTAAATTTTCATTAGCTTTATTGAAGTATAATTGCTAAATAAAAGATATATATATATATATATATACACACACTCACATATATATATATATATACACACATATATATAGAGGTGTGCAAGTTATTCTAATACACATATACATTGTGAAATGATTACATCAAGCTAATTAACATATATGCCACCTCACATAGCTACCATTTGTGTTTGTGTGTAGATGAATACTTAAGATCTACTCTCAGCAAATTTCAAGTTATAGTAACAGTATTACTAACTATAGGCACTACACTGACCAGTATATCTCCAGAATATTCATCCTGCATAACTAAAACACTTTAGTTTTCAAAAACATTGCTTTGACCAATATCTCTTTATTCCCCACGCCAAGCCCACAGCATCCACTATTCTATTCTCAGCTTTTCTGAATCTACTCTTTTCAAATTCTACTTGTAAGTGGAATCATGAGCTATTTGTCTTTCTTTGACTGCCTCATTTCTCTTACTGTTATGTCCTCCACATTCATCCATGTTGTTGCAAATTTACAGATGATAAGATTTCCTTTTTTAAGACTGAAAAACATTCCTCTGTATATAGATATCCGTGCATTTTATTTAGATGTAGATACCTATATCTCAATCACATTTTCTTTAGTCATCCATTCATGGAACAACACAAGTTATTTCTATATCCTGACTTTTGTAAATAATGCAGTGAACATGGGAGCTCAGATCGCTCTTCAAGATACTGATTTCATTTCCTTTGGTTGTATACCCAGAAGTAGAGTTGCTGGGTCATAATGGTAGTTTTATATTCAGCTTTTTGAGGAAGCTTCATTCTGTTTTTCATAATGGAAGTACCAGTTTACATAGCCACTAACAGTGTGAACTTTTCACGTTTACCAGCACTTGTTTCTTGTTTGCTTGATATAAGAGCCATTCTGATAGATGTGAGTGCCATCTGATTGTGGTTTTGATGTGTATTTCCCAGATGATTTGTGATGTTTAGGACCTTTTCATGTAGTTCTTGGCCATTTTCATATCTTTGGAAAAACATCTATTCAGATCATCTATTTTTTAGTTGAATTGTCTGTTTTTTTCCCTGTTGAGTTATGCAAGTTCTTTTTATATTTTGGAATCAACTCTCTACCAGATATATGATTTTCAGATATTTTCTTCAATTCCATAGGTTGCCTTTTCACTTTTTTGATGATTTTTTTTTGGCCATACAGAGATTTTTAGTTTGATGTAGTCCCACTATTTATTTTTGCTTTTATTTATATGTATCTTTAGTATCATATCTAAAAGAATCATTGCCAACACTACCATCCAGGACCTTAACTCCTATATTTTCATCTAGGAGTTTTATGGTTTCAGGGTTATAATCAAATTGTTAATTCGTTTTAAGCTGATTCTTGTGTATGGTGTGAGATAATAGGCCAGTTCAATTCTTTTCCATGTTCCTGTCAATGTTTCCAAACCCTCTTTATTGAAGATATACTTTTCCCCACTCTATATTCTTAGCTACTGTGATATAAATTAATTGGCCATATATTCATGGATTTGGTCATTTAATTTATATCACAGTAGCTCAGAATATAGAATAGGAAAAGGATAGTCTCTTCAATAAAGGGGACTGGGAAATCTCAAAAGGGTTTGGGCTTCCTTGGTGGCTTAGATGGTGAAGAAATTGTCTGCAATACAGGAGATGTGGGTTGGATCCCTGGGTTGGGAAGATCCCTTGGAGAAGCACATGGAAACCACTCTAGTATTCTTGCCCAGGAAATCCCATGGGCAGAAGAGCCTGATGGGCTACAGGCTATGGGGTTGCAAAGAGTAGGACACAACTGAGAGATTAACACTTTCATGCATGGATTTATTTCTGTTCGTTTATCTTTATGTCACTTTTATTCTAATACTATCTGGTTACTATACATTTGTAATATAGTTTGGAAATCAGAATGCCTCCAGCTGTGTTCTTCTTTCTCAATAATGCTTATTTAAAATATTTTGTGATTTCATGTGAAATTTAGGATTTTCATACTATTTATGTGAAAAATACCATTGGGATGTTGATAAAAATTGCACTAAATCTATAGATTCTTTGCAGAGTATGGACAATATTAATTCTTCCATTCCATAAGCACAGAATATCTATTTATTTTTCTTCAATTTCTTTTATCAGTGTCTTATAGTTTTCAGTGTGCAAGTCTTTGAGTTCTTTTGTTAAATTTATTCCTAAATACTTTATTTTTTGATATAGTTTTACATTGGATTATTTTATTTCTGTTTCTGGCAGCTTGTTGTTAGTGTATAGAAACACAACTTGAAATTTATATATTATTCTTATAAACTGCCATTTTGCTCTATTCATCTATTAGTTCTAATAGCTTTTTTTTTTTGTAGTGTCTTTAGGGCTTTCTCTGTATAATATAATGTCATCTGCAATAGAGATTGTTTTTACTCTTCTTTTTCAATTTGGATGCCTTTTTTTTTTTTTGGCCTATTTCTCTTGCTAGAATTTTCACTATCATGTTGAATAAAGCAGCAAGAGTGGATTTTCTCTTTTGTTCCTAATCTTAGAGGAAAAGTTTTCAGCCTCTATCCAGTGAATGCTATGTTAGCCATGGGCTTGCCATATATACCATTTGTAATGTTATAATATGTTCCCACTATCTCAGACTATGGAGAGTTTTCATTATGAAAGGATGTTGCTTTTTCTGCATCTGCTTAGATGATTGTATGATTTTTACTCTTCATTTTATTAATATGATATTCAAGTTGATTTATTTATTGATGTTGAATCATTCTTGCATCCCTACAATAAATCTCATTTGATCACTCTGCATGATCCTTTTAATGTATTGTCAAATTTAGGTTGTTAATATTTTGATGATGATTTTTGTATCTATGTTGATCAGAGATATTTGCCTACAATTATCTTATGTTTTCCTTTTCTGATTTTGGTATCAGGGTAATGCCAGCCTTATGAAGTGAGTTTGGAAATGTTCCCTCCTTTTCTACTTTTGGAGCATTTGAGAAAGATTTGTATTCTTCTTTGAATGTCTGGTAGAATTTTCCAAACAATAATCTTAATGTTATTTTTTACTTATTCACATATTGAATGCAGTCACTAGGCACCACAGTTACAGTAGTGGAAAAAAGAAAAGAAAAGAAAAAAAAAAAAACTTGTTCTAATAGGTTATGCCTTCCTGAAGGAAGCATAGTAAAATAAATGAAAACAAAGAGAAATCACTCAATTGTGTTGGACTCTTTGCGACCCTGTGGACTGTAGCCTACCAGGCTCCTCCCTCCATGAGATTCTCTAGGCATGAATACTGGAGTGGGTTGACATTTCCTTCTCCAGGGGATCTTCCCAACCCAGGGACCAAACCCGGGTCTCCAGCATTGCAGGCAGACACTTTAACCTCTGAGCCACCAGGGAAGCCTTGCAAGACTTCACGAAAACAAGACTGTTACATATTAGATCATGAAGTAGGCTAAGGAGAAATAAAGGGTGGAATGGGCTGTGACTCACAGGAGACTTTGAGATTTGGAATATGGCAGCCGGAGAAGGCGTCCCTGCGCCAGTGACTAGTGAATAGACGGGCATCCTTGGAGGCGGCAGCGAGGACCAGGGCTGTCAGAGGTGCCTGGGCCACAGGTGTTGGAGGCATGGAAAGGACTGAGGGAAGGGCCAGAAGGTGAGGGCATAGAGGCAAGGGAAGAGTGAGTGTCATGTAGAGTCTGCAGCTTCTGAGTAGGACTCTTTGGCTTTTAAGTGAGATATGAATCCACTTGAGAATTTTGAGCAAAAAAATAAAAAGAGTGGCAGGCTCTACTTTGCATCATAATAGCATCTCTTATTTTGCTGTGCTAAATGTCTGTAGGCATTAAGGGAGGCAGCTGAACAGCCTTTGAGAGGCTATGACAATAATTCAGATAAGATACCGTGGTGGCCTGTATCAGGGTGCTGGCATGGAGATGACTTCTAAACATATACTGAAGGTAGAATCAATATGATTTGATGATAGACCAATGCAGGTGTGAGAAAGTCAGGGATAACTTAAAAAGGTTATTTTGATCTAAGCACAGAAACGATAGAGTTTCCTTGCAGGAAAATAAGGGTGCCTGAAGGAAGAAGTTGCTGAGAAGTAAGTATAGTATAGTCTTGTTTTTAAAGAGTGTGCATGTACATCCACACACGTTATGAAAGTTCACAGAAAAATGATATATGCCACCTTCGTGGAAGTGGTTACCTCTAGAGGCTATAATTATGGAGCGAGGAGGATAAGACTTCATTATTTTATTTTGTATCCTTTCATTTTGATAGATTTGTTTTACCACACACTTGTGTTTATCCATTTCTTTGCAATCAATAAAAGAACACCCCCTTTTATTGGAGTCCTTGGGTAAATCCATTTCAAACAGGATCTGCAGAGACCTTCAGAATGTGAAAGTAGATTGCAGGCATTTTCTTCATTTATAAAAGACATTATGGACATAACTTTCAGCTTATGCCTTGTTTGTGGAAACTGAACAAAATATACTCTAAAGAAATATTTGTGTTAGTCAGTCATTATATTTGAAAATATGCTGTTTTCCTGATTCATCTTAAGTTGTTACTGAGGACTGAATGACAAATCTTAAGTCAAGGCTTAATTTACTGGTGAACTTCCCGCAGAGGGCTTGTCAACACTGAGGGCTCTATCAATCCTCTGCAGGTCAATGGGTCTCACCCTGAGAACATTTCAGTAGCGAATATCTGACTTCTGTCTTCTCTGTGGTCACAGAATGAGCGGTGCTTCCTAGCAATGCCCAATACATCCTACTCAAATGGAATTAATAGATTGAGATTTTCACCACTGACTTGCGCTGTGACCCTAGATAAGTCATCTGAACTCACTTGATCTTTCTTAATTGGGAAAGAAAATGAAGAAATGGATATCAGTTTCCTTCGTGCCTCGGGGATAACCGATGGGAGTGTCAGAGATACAGTAATCCCTTAATTAACAGATTACTTGAAAAGAGGCACTTTGATACCTGCATTTAAAAACATCAAACTTGAAAATCAGGCTATCTGCTTTTACAGCATGTCAATGACTATGCGCTTGCATAATTCTCTTTGTCCTTGCAAAGGGTTTACTTTTGACAGCAAAAGGTTAGGTTAGGACCTGAAACCCAAATTTAAAAGGCACCAAAGTGTAAAATAATGATGTAAAGGGGAGCATCATTCATTACTTTCACAGTTCAAAGAATTTTTAAACTTAAGATCAGTTTCTTCTTCTCAAATGCCAGGACTTTCCTGCTATTACTCTATAAAGTGTATAGGTGCCACATCATTTTCTTGGGATGACAGGTGTGAAGGGGAAGTCAGAACAAAATCTGGTACAAACTTACCTCACTCCGGCTGGGTTATCAACAGGTAAGATGCTGAAAACTCATGGGGAGATAACTGTAACAGGCTCTTCAGTAATTTGGCCAGAAGTTTGCCCTTGAGTAAAGGTTGAGGGAGGGGCTGGTAAGCAGTGACTGAGCACAGAAAGGTAACAAGTTCTAAAATATCGCTTTTCACAGTGATTGCTCACTAGGCCTTAGTTAACTCCTGGTATATTTCTTTACTACTCACCAAACCTTTCTGTTAGTATAGAAAAATCCACATCTCTCAATGTATCAGAAGAGCTCTATTACTCCTCTTTTTTAATATTCATTTTTATTTATTTATTTGGCTGCATCAGGTTATTGTTCCAGCATAGGGGATCTTTTGTTGCAGCATGTGAACTCTTGCCTGTGTGCATGCCAAGGAACTTTAGTCATGTCCAACTCTTTGCTGCCCTATGGACTGTAACCCACCAAGCTCCTCTGTTCATGGGATTCTCCAGCAAACGTACTGGAGTGGGTTGCCATTCCCTCTCCAGGGGATATTCCCAACCCAGGGATCAAACCCATGTCTCTCAGGTCTCCTGCATTGGCAAGTATGTTCTTTACCATTAGTGCCACCTGCTAGTCTTAGCTGCAGCATATGGGATCTAGTTCCCTGACCAGGGATCAAACCCAGGTCCTCTGTATTGGGAGCACAGAGTTCTAGCCACTGGACACCAGGAAAGTCCCCTCTATCACTCCCCTTAAACTCTATGTTCCTCTTGCTCTTTCACAAAAGACTTCATTTGGTTTGATAAATGGAAGAGACAATTTGGATGTATATGGGTGGTGACAGTGGAAGGTGAAGAGGACATTCAGGATGTTTACCGTAAGAAGCAGTTTACTTCCCTTTGATATTCTTCAAGAGATGCAGTAAATATTTGAATCAGTGGCCACTTTGGAAAGCTGCTTGCTATTCTGGTTGCTATTCAGCCACCCTGCTCCTGGCCCAGATCCTTAGTCTGGACTGAGAGACTTATTGTACCAGTTGCTGGAAGGGATGAGGTTTGGTTTCACCCAAGCTCTCAGAGCTTTCTAGGAGTTGCCAGCAGGTGATGGGAGACCTTTCACACAATGTCCTCCTTCGTGGGGAACACTCTAATCTAATGGCTTGTTAATGGAGGTATACAGTGACTAAGTCTCATTTCTCAAGGGGCAATGGCCCTGAAGCATTGTCAAAGCTTCAGGGATGTACAGGGAGTTGACTTTAGCCTTGTTTTGCCCAAGCTTGTTTCCTTCAGGTCTCATATGGGTTTTTTAAAAAACTGATTTATTTGTGTATTCATTCATTTTTGGCTGTGCGGGGTCTTTGTTGCTGCACAGGCATTTCTCTAGCTGCGGCAAGCAGGGGGCTACCCCCTAGCTGGGGTGCACTGGCTTCTCACTGCAGTTGCTTTTCTTGTTGCAGAACGCAGGCTCTAGGGCACTTGGGCATCACAGCTGTGGGATGTGGGCTCAGAAGTTGCAGGTCCCAACTCTGGAGTACAGGCTCAATAGCTGTGGCTCATGAATGGGCTTAGTGACCCCAAGGCAAGTGGAATCTTCCCGGATCAGGGATCAGCCCTGTGTGTCCTTCATTGGCAGGTGGATTCTTTAACACTGAGCCAAAAGGGAAGACTTACTACATGGATTCCAAGTTTGTAAGCCCTCCCCAGTCAACTTACTGCGTATAAATCTCTGCAGAGTTTTTTTTTTTTTTTCATGGAGAAAATGGTGTGCAACGTGCACAACACTTTTTTTTTTACAAGTTGAAGAGAAGTATATTTATGTTCCAGCAACTCTAAGCATATTCCTTAAAGAAACTTGCATATATTTGGATCAAGATCACATATGAATGTTCATAGCAGTGTGATTGGTAAGAGCCCCATCCTAGGAAAATCTAAATAAATCTAAATATCCATCAGTAGTAGGATGTATGAATAAATCATGATAACATCAGACATTTAAATGCCTGCACAAATAATAAAAATGAAAATGAGTGACCTATAGTTTTACATGCCATACCATGGATAAATCATATACAAGTCTGTATGACTCCACATCTATATCTATATGAAAGAAAAAACCCAAAACACTGAAGAATGTATACAGTGAGACACATATATGTATGTGTACACATATACAGAATTCACCATAGGCAAAAATTAAACTGCTCTTTTAGATATGCATATATAGGTTTAAAACTATAATGGAAAGTAATTGATTAGCATGAATTTCAGGACTGTGGTTATTTTTAGAGGAGAGAAATTTTATGTTTTAAAAGATTTATTCATGTATTTAAATCATTTTGCTTATTTATTTTTGGCTGTGCTAGGGCTTTGTTGCTGCAAGTGAAGGCTCCTCTCTAGTTGCCACGTGCAGGCTGCCCACCGTGACGGCCTCCCTTGCTGCAGAGCATGGGCTCCCATGCACACGGGCTTCAGTTGCTGTGGCAAGTACGCCCAAGAGTTGTGGCTTCCTGGCTCTAGCGCACAGGCTCAGTAGCTGTGGTTCACAGGCACAGTTGCTCTGTGATATCTTGGATCTTCCTGGATCAGGAATCAAACCCATGTCACCTGCATTCCAGGCAAATTCTTTACCACTGAGCAACCGAGGAAGCCCTGTTTCATTTTTTAAGTATATTTATTTCTGGCTGTGGTGGATCTCCACTGCTGGACATGGGTTTTTTCTAGCTGCAGCGGTCCAGGGCTCCACTTCTTGCAGTGTGTGGGCTTCTCACTGTGGTGGCTTCTCTTGTTTGGAGCGTGGGCTCTAGGCATGAAGGCTCCAGTAGTTGCAGCACCTGGGCTTGGTAGCTGTGGCTCATGGGCTCTAGAATGCTGGCTCCTTAGCTGTGGCACAAGGGTTTAGCTGTTGTGTTGGTACAGCATGTGGGATCATCCTTAACCAGGGATGGCACAGATGTCCCTTGCATTACAAGGCAGATTCTTAACCACTGGACCACCAGGGAAGCCCCTAGAGGAGAGAAGTTTCAATCCCTTAAAAATACACAGGGAGCTTCTGGAAAGTAAATATTTTTATTTCTATACTTGGGTGCTTTCAACTACTTTTGATTGTGGGACTGCATTTTTAAAATGCAACTGTCTAAGAAAGGATTGGCAAATAGACAGGGAAACAGTGGAAACAGAGACATACTTTATTTTGGGGGGGCTCCAAAATCACTGCAGATAGTTATTGCAGCCATGAAATTAAAAGACGCTTGCTCCTTGGAAGGAAAGTTATGACCAACTTGGACAGCATATTAAAAAGCAGAGACGTCATTTTGCCAACAACGGTCTGTCTAGGAAAAGCTTTGGTTTTTCTAGTAGTCATGTATGGACTATAAAGAAAGCTGAGTGCTGGAGAATTGATGTTTTTGAACTGTGGTGTTGGAGAAGACTCTTAAGAGTTCTTTGGACTGCAAGGAGATCTAACCAGTCCATCCTAAAGGAAATTAGTCCTGGATATTCATTAGAAGGACTAATACTGAATCTGAAACACCAATACTTTGGCCACCTGATGCGAGAACTGATGCACTAGAGAAGACCCTGATGCTGGGAAAGATTGAAGGCAGGAGGAGAAGAGGATGACAGAGGATGAGATGGTTGGATAGAGTCACTGACTTGATGGACATGAGTTTGAGTAAGCCCTGAGAGTTGTGATGGACAGGGAAACCTGGCGTACTGCAGTACATGGGGTTGCAAAGAGTCAGACATGACTGAGTGACTGAACTGAGAAGGATTATGAGACCCAGATTTAACTGGTTTGCACTCCCTTAAAAGTGAAAGAGGAAAGTGAAAAAGTTGGCTTAAAGCTCAACATTCAGGAAACTAAGATCATGGTATCCGGTCCCATCATTTCATGGGAAATAGATGGGCAAACAGTGGAAACAGTGGCAGACTTTATTTTTGGGGGCTCCAAAATCACTGCAGATGGTGACTGCAGCCATGAAATTAAAAGATACTTGCTCCTTGGAAGGAAAGTTATGACCAACCTAGATAGCATATTCAAAAGCAGAGACATTACTTTGCCAACAAAGCTCCATCTAGTCAAGGCTATGGCTTTTCCAGTAGTTATGTATGGATGTAAAAGTTGGACTATAAAGAAAGCTGAGCACTGAAGAATTGATGCTTCTGAACTGTGGTGTTGGAGAAGACTCTTGAGAGTCTCTTGGACTGCAAAGAGATCCAACCAGTCCATCCTAAAGGAGACCAGTCCTGGGTGTTCACTGGAAGGACTGATGCTAAAGCTGAAACTCCAGTACTTTGGCCACCTCATGTGAAGAGTTGACTCACTGAAAAAACCCTGATGCTGGGAAAGATTGAAGGCAGGAGGAGAAGGGGATGACAGAGGATGAGATGGCTGGATGGCATCACCGACTCAATGGACATGAGTTTGGGTAAACTCTGGGAGTTGGTGACAGGGTGGCCTAATGTGCTGCGGTTCATGGGGTCACAAAGAGTCAGACATGACTGAGCGACTGAACTGAAGAGATTTTCTGAGACTCATCTATTTTGGTGTATATCCTTAGGAAAATCAATGGATCAAGAGCACCCCAAGCATAAACCACCCTGAAACTGATTTTTTTCTTTAGTCCTGAATGATCTCTTAAAGAAATAAAGCCTTGAGCCTTAAAATATAAAGCTGGTTCACACAATCAAATTTAAATGGAAATGTTTTGCTCAAAACATTGGCTAACATTGGCTTCAGACTGGCTCTTATTAATAACTAAAGTGAAAGTGAAAGTCGCTCAGTCGTGTCCAACTCTTTGAGACCCCATGGATTATACAGTCCATGGGATTCTCCAGGCCAAAATACTGGAGTGGGTAGCCTTTCCCTTCTCCAGGGGATCTTTCCAACTCAGGGATCGAACCCAGGTCGCCTGCTTTGCAGGCGGATTCTTTACCAGCTGAGCCACAAGGGAAGCCCATTAATAACTAAATATACTTTAAAATGTGTGTATCTTTTAGGCCTAGGTGACCTTGCCACAAGTGTGTGGCTGTCCTTACTGTCTGCAGGGAGTTCAGATTCTAAATGTGGTTCTACCTAATCAGAGTCAGGGCTGTGCCCTTGCTGACTTATGGTGGGGGAACAGATGCCCTACTCTCCTGAACAGCTCAAGGCTACAGGACACACAGCTGGTCTCTGCTTCTTTGGTTGCACCTGCCAAAACCCACTGAAAGTTTTGTTCTTCCAGCTGGACAAAGACCTTACAGGCTATTTAAAAATTTAGTCCCATGGCCTCCTTTCTTCACTCTTAATGATCTTCAAACTTTACCTAGAATCATGAGAGATCATGCCTTTAAATGCTCTTTTGATTTATTCATTCTTTCGTTTGATTCATTTAACACAATTTATCAAGTGCCTACTTTGTCTCGGATGTTATTCTTAAAACTGGGAATGCATGGATAAGCATAAAAATATAGACAAAAATTCCTGCCTCTGTGAAGCTTGTATTGTAGTCAAATTTCATTCACACTATTCCCCTGCATCTAAGGAGGATAGAACACATGGCTGAAGCTTCCTTTCTCTTCTATGTGAAAAGTTTCTTTTTCATAGGAGAAAAAGAGAGAGAAAAAAAGAAAAAACAAAACTAAAAAGCAAACCTCTTTCTGGCTCACCTCTGAACTCAGTTAATTTATACATGGATAGAGAAATGATCCCTATGTCTTCTGTGTATTTTTAAATTTCAGTTATAAAGTTTCTGCCAGATATGATCATAAACAGACCATGAAACCTCAATTAACAAGATGGGTAAATTGTAGTCTCTGGTTGTTAAACAACCTGTATTGAGCCTTCTTCTATTCTTAATATCAGAGTGAGTTTTGAAATGTTTCTCATCTTCTTTACTTTTTGAGATCTGGAGTCTTCAGTGTTTAGCATGAAGGATTGCTCTAACGGATAAAGGAAACCATGGATTTAAATGCCTTGTGCCCAGAGCACACAGTTCACAGCTCACTGGCATGAATTTCCTGCACTTCCATTCCTACCAAGGCCCCTGTAGATTGCCTAGTCATACTGTCTTGATAGATTTGATGCCTATTTTCAGGGTCAGAATTTGGCCCTGGATAGTTTAAACTGCTCAGAGCATCTCATTTTTCCAAATAAATATAGAAGATGACACTTAACTCAGTTTTGGGCAATGAGACTCAAGGGATATTTCCTGTGGGCTTCAAAAATAATTTCTTACTCTTCTGCATGAACCTCCCCAAAGAGATACCCTTTACTTCTGCTGGAAAAGAATGAGGAAGCGTAGTCACTGCTGGCCACCATCGTGTAAGGAAGCCAGTGTCCTGAGAAGTAGAACAAGAGAAAGAATATAGTTCAGTCTTTGGAGATGGTATTGAGTTATGAATGTGTTCTGTGAACTTACAACTACTTCAGTTTTTTATTAGATTTTCGTGCAATTAAATTTAAGGGGAAATATTTTGCTCTAAACATTAACTTCTGATTGGCCTTTTAACAAAATATTTTTTTAAATGTTTATATCACTTTTGCCTATGTGATCCTGTCCTATAGTGTGTGTGTACCGTGTGTGTGCAAATGTGCTGGCTAAGTTGCTTCAGTCCTGTCTGACTCTTTGTGACCCTATGGACTGGAGCCTGCCAGGCTCTTCTATCCGTAGGATTCTCCAGGCAAGAATACTGGAGTGGGTTGCCACGCCCTCTTCCAGGGGACCTTTCTGACCCAGGGATTGAATCCACATCTCTTATGGCTCCTGCATTGGCAGGTGGGTTCTTTACCACACTTGCCACCTCAAAAGCCCCCCTACAGTGTGTGGCTGTCCTTAATTTCAGTTTTTTGTTATTTCTAGTTTAAAAAATTCTGAATCTCTAGATACCACAATAGCTGTTCATTAAGTGCAACAATTATATTTTTAGTCATATGGCAAAATATTTTGAGTGTAATTGATGAAGTTATTTAAAATATCAATGAATTAAAAAAATATGATAGCATAAGGCCTGTAACATTTCACTAACAGTTTTAATTTCTCTTCTGGAATGGAATACTAAAAAGAGAAGACCTGAAAGGAAATACTTAGATTTATATTCTTTAATTTACCATACAAATTAAAACATTTGCATATCTAAGTTTTCATCTTAGTAATATTTGACTCCCTTGTCTACATACCTCCCTGTTGCCTTTTATTTCACCACCACTTGCTCCTTCTGCCCCCGGAAAATGTCTGTAAATCCCTGAAACTGTCAGATCTCACAGGCGTGTAATTTTACTTCAGTGAAATTCTAAACACCAGTAAGAGGTGAATTTGACATGGGAACTGTAAAAGAGTCTTATCTACAGTGACACAACTGCTACCACCCTAATATCTATTAAGTAGCACAGGATTATAGTGTAACAGCTCTGAAATTGCTTGTGACACCTGCATGAATACCAAATAGATTCGTTATGTTCTGCCTTATTACAAAAAGCACTTTCTGAATTTTAAATGATTAAGACTCTTACACATTAATAGCTACCGAGTGAGTTTACTTTCCAAAGGTACATATAATATTGAAAGATCACAATTCAGCTAAATGTAGGCAATGATGCAAATAATATGGCCACTTCATAGAGAGTGTCATTGAGAGCAATATTCCTAATTTTGAAAGCTTTCAAATGGCATTATTTTAAGAAAAGTACACCCCGCCCCCCACTTAAGTGTATCTGTCATATTCCCCTTCTCTCAGGAGATGCAGGAAGAAAAAAGAAGGAAGAAAATGATAAATGTCAGTATTATGCAGAATTTGCCTTTTTGCATTCCCATTCGCCATTCCACTAGCTGGGATTTTATAGAGATATAAATCACAAAGAAATAAGAAGCCAGTAATGAGATAGAAGTATATTTGAAATATGGATGCAAATTCTTACCACCTGCTGAGCAAAAGTAGTCTGCAGAGACTGTCCTGGAAATCGCAATGCCATTAGCATCTTGTAAGCTCTAAATTTGCAGCAGAAGAATAGAGGAATTATGTCTGTAAAATGCCAAAGGCCGCTCTGATTTATCTCTCAGCAGACTGTTTCAGCCACATCTACATAAATATTTTAACAGGAATTTAATTTTCATTTTAGTCACACAATAAATCTTTTTATTATACACCATCATTTTGTCCTAAATATGTTGCCTTCTTCATGCAATTTGTGTTCATCCTTTCTTGTGTATTTGATAAATGCAATCTTAATACACAAAGGAACAATGGTTTTATTTACACAAGAGTCTTGCCATAGGCTGTTTAATTTTAGCCATGAATTCTATTTATTTTAATACAGTTTATAGTACCAATTGGTTATAAGCCAATTGGTTTATACATAACTTCAGGATCTGTTCATAGGTCTTCAGGGCATGAGGAAAATTGGGGCAGTGAGAGGATGTGGCACTCAAGTGATGCTCGGAGTGGATGTTCTGATTGGATATGCAGGCAGGTGTCTTGGTAGTAAAGGTACACACACTGGGTAAAGGTACAAACATTGCTCTGTCTGGCATCTTATTGGCAGTAGGTTTCATCAGATGGAATGGGACAATTGTAGGGGGTCTGATGGAATCTCATCTTATTTAAACTTCATGTGTCACACTGGTTTCTTGACTGTGATGACATGGTAAACATTGAAGGTGACGGTCAGTCCTTTTGAATGCCCCTAGAAGGCCTCAATGCCCCAGGTGGTTCAGTGGTTAAAAAAAAAAAAAAATCCGCTTGCCAGTGCAAGAGACATAGGAGACATGGGTTCTCTTCCTGGTTGGGGAAGATCCCCTAGAGAAGGAAATGGCAACCCATTCCAGTATTCTTGACTTAAAACTCTCATGGATGGAGGAGCCTGGAAGGCTACAATCCATGGGGTCCCGAAGAGACACAATTGAGTGACTAAGCAAGCATGCATGCAGGAGAAAGGACAAGAAGATATTGTTTTTCTGTACAATTTTGAAGAAACAGCACTAAGGAGATCCTATAGATGTAAAGTGGATATTTATCCTGAAACAGATTCCTCCAGCCCATTTGACAGTTGTGGTCAAGATATTTGCCACTTGCAAATGGGTCAACCAGCTGGTGCTTTGGACAACTATAACTGTAATCTCTGCCAGAATCATCACTCTGTCACTTTCGTTTGAATATGTTTTATACTATAACTTTTTAATTGAAAAATTTAGGTTTGAGAATTTAATTTTGAGTATCAGTTCAGTTCAGTTGCTCAGTCATGTCCAACTCTTTGTGACCCCATGAACTGCAGCACTGGGACAGATATAGTCACACTTGTATCTGTCTGGCTTCGGAACTCACACTCTCTGCTATGCAGTGCTTCTTAAAAGTTTCCTTCGGAGCATCTCTGAGACTCCCGGAAACATGTCTGAGGGCAAAAACCAGAAATTCTTGCTTTATGTTGGCTATTTCTTTGGATAATCAGGCTTTTATTGTTTAAAAATATAGTGTTCTTTCACTGCTCTGTTAAAAATGGACAGCCAACAAGGATCTACTGTATAGCACGTGGAACTCTGCTCAGTGTTGCAGGATGGCCTGCATGGGAGGGGAGTTTGGGGGAGGATGGACACATGTGTATGGCTGGATCCCTTTGCTCTTCACTTGAAACTGTCACAACATTGTTTATTAATCAGCTATACCCCCCAATACAAAATAAAAAGTAAAAAAGTTAAAAAAACAGGAGCAATACCGGAACAAATCCTATAAAGACTCTAAAAATGGTTCACATAAAAAAAATCTTTTAAAAATTATTAAATAAAATGTAAATGGTATGATGCAGGTTAATCACAGCCAGAAACCTAGTTTTTGTTCCCAAACATTGGCTCTTTCATGTTTTGTTTTGTTTTTTTGGTAGCTTACTGTATGGTCTGAGATCCA
The DNA here is from genome assembly GCA_006408675.1 of Madoqua kirkii. Taxonomy (NCBI): domain Eukaryota; kingdom Metazoa; phylum Chordata; class Mammalia; order Artiodactyla; family Bovidae; genus Madoqua; species Madoqua kirkii. The sequence continues at coordinate 28,199 of SJYC01096519.1, read as the reverse complement.
ACAAGAATATTTGTTCTCATCTATAAAATTAATCTTTTAAAAATTATTAAATAAAATGTAAATGGTATGATGCAGGTTAATCACAGCCAGAAACCTAGTTTTTGTTCCCAAACATTGGCTCTTTCATGTTTTGTTTTGTTTTTTTGGTAGCTTACTGTATGGTCTGAGATCCAACAAGAATATTTGTTCTCATCTATAAAATAAACATGTGTGTCTCCCAGTGACAACAGAGCAACAGAACTGTGCCCAATTTTTAATAAATGAATACTTGCCTTGAAATTCTCCAGGCAAGAATACTGGGATGGGTAGCCATTCACTTCTCCAGGGTATCTTTCTGACCCAGGGATCAAGCCCATGTCTCCTGCATGACAGGTGGATTCTTTACCATCTGAGCCATCAGGGAAGCCCCAAATGGATATTGGTTGAGGAAAATTTATTAACTCAGACTTACTGCTATACTTGTTACTCACAGATGGGCCCCCGTGACTTTTTCAGTTTCCTCATTCCTTACTCTGTTTGAGAATTCTACCAAAAAGTCTGTTTTGGTGTGGTGAAATATTTTCCTTCATTTACACACAGTTGATTAGTGTTGTTTGTAGTATGAATTCCTTTTATTAGCTCTGTTGGAATGTTTTCATTGATCCACTTTTGCATATGAATCCTCACTATGTATTGACCTTTTTTTAAAAAAGATTTTTTTAAAAATTGTGGACCATTTAAAAGTCTTTATTGAATTTGTTACAATATTGCTTTTGTCTGATTTTTTTGGCCATGAGGCATGTGGGATTTTAGCTCCTCAACCCGGGATCAAACCCATACCTCCTGAAATGGAAGATGAAATCTTAGCCACTGGACTGCCAGGGAAGTCTTTTGGGGACCATTTTGAATGCTGCCTTTGATCACTTATTCACTTACACATGTTCCTGTTCATTCATCCATTGCTTATTAAGAACTACACACAGTTCTAGACAGTATGGATACTGCTCTGAAGGAAGGAAGAGCTCTTCAAGTTCCTGAAACATCTCTTTTTAATGTCTCATACTATACTATAAGGTCTTTGAGGCCATAATCTGTTATTTGATCTTTGTATCTCTATTTCCAAGACAGTGCCTTGCACATCCTAAACACTTGAAAATATTTGTTTAAAGAGTGAGTAAATTACCTTGCACTGCTTATGAAGAACTATTGGATTGGCCAAAAAGTTCATTCAGGTTTTTCCATAAGATGTTATAGAAAAACTCAAATGAACTTCTGGCCAATCCAACAGTTTGTTAAGCCTAAAAAATCTTAACCCCAACATTTCTCTTGTTTTCTTCAAATTGATAAAGTAAAGATAAATATGGTTTGATGACACATGGGGATTTTTAAATTAAATTTTATTATTGAAATTTTAATTATTGGGGTATAATTGCTTTACAATGTTTCTTCCGTACAATGTGTGTCAGCTGTATATATACGTATATCTCTTCCTTCCTGAGCATCCCTCCCACCTCTCTAGGTCATCACAGAGCACTGAGCTGAGTTCCCTAAGCTACATAGGTGCTTTCCATTAGGTATCTGTTTTATACATGGTGGTGTATATATGTCAGTGCTATTCTTCCAATTCGTTCAGTGTGGTGCACTGACTAACAGCGATGGTTTTGAGTTCTGAATCTACCACTCTAGCTCTGTAACACTATGTCTCAGTTTCCCTGTTGTTAAATAATAGCTTCTAAGTAGTTGGGATCCTTACTATTTGCCAGGAGCCAGGGTGAGGAACTCCGCCCATGGCAAAGGTCATGAGGAAGGAGGCTTGGCATACGCAAAGACGTGATCAAGCCTCAGGAAACCCCCTATTCCTGAGCATCTACCCCCCAAACCAGAGTCTGTTTTATGCTCTCACCTACACCTCTGACTTTACGGGGTGGAGGTGGGGGGGCGGCTCTCCCCCATCATCACTTCTCTCGGTTAAGGAGTTAACTTGCAGCTCCAGTTAATAAAAATTCCTGGGCATGACAAGGGTGTTTCAACTTACAAACTCCTCTGAAGGTTCTCTAGCCTGCCTGTACAGGTTTGTCCAGCCACAGGTGATTATTTAAAGCCTCCCAACCGTGAGAGGCACAAGATGTTTTAGACTTACTAAAGACAAATTCTTTTGGGAAATTAGAAATTATTAGTATAGTGGGTTGGTTAGGAATTATATTGGTGAAGGGTTTTTCATTTGTTGTGTGAATAATTGCTGCTAATTCCCTGCCCTGGGTGTGACAAGGGTGTCTCAGGTCAAACCTCTCTGCTGGCAAATTAGCTTGTGTGACAGGATTATCCATACTCCTGCCACTAGGCACATGATTGTTTACTACCTCTCAACCATAAACAGCACGGAGAGTTTGGAGTATTTTGAGAGTCTTAATTAGCACAGGGCTTTTCTCATTGTTGGGTCAATGATTGTCGCCAGGCCTCCATATCCTTAGGCACCTGGGAATATATTAATCAATGTATTTGAAATATAGAAAAGGAAATATAGTAGTTTTTGATGTTAGCAATACTAGACTTTTTGAGTTAATGAATTTTCTCTTTTGTTACAGATCACTGTACTTTGTTATAAATCATTGTGTCCTTGCTATGTACAAATGTAACTTTATCACTATCTTAAGACTAAATAGATCTTAAGGGGAACATTGGTGAAAGGTTTTCATTTGTTGGGCTGATGTTTGCTGCTAAATCTCTATATTCCCTGTCCTTATAATAAATATAACTAGCATATAGGAGAAATAAGTATTAACCTTTAAGATTGATCATGTTAACCTTAGGTTAAATAAATTCCTTTCTTGGTTGTGACCCATTACACCCTAACCCTATAGGAATGCAACTTTATCTGCTACCTTCAGAGGGTGGCACCTGGTTTAAGAAAAAACACCCTTGGAAAAAATAAGTTTTTTGGTTATCAGAAAGGATCATAAAATGTCAGCAGACCTCATGGCCAGAAGATGATGTAAAACCCCTAACACCATTTTTTATGTAAAGCACCTGATTTTGATAAAGGTCAGGACTGCTGACCCCCACATGACTCTGTATTCATCCCTATGTGTAACAAAAGGTGTATAAGCAAAGCTAAAAATAAAAAATTTGGATCAGTTTCTGGAAAGACTGATTCTCCCATGTCATTATTTCTTGTTCTCCGTTTTTCTGGCTGAATTCCCATCTGGAATGTGGGTACTCACCAAGCCTGCTAATTTTGCCTGGGCTTCTAAGATCGGACCAGGGAGGCCTCAGTGCCTCCTCTCCTTCGAGTGAACGGAAAGACGCCTTTGGCCTATATAGGTGGTGATTGGTATCCCATGTAAACCAAGTTATTCAGCCTCTTTTTCTCTGCTAATTTTCTAATCCCTGTCTATCTGTAATTAAATAAGTTTTTTCCAAGGACGCTGACTCCGTCCCCACCTTCATATTACCGTGGATCCACTAGGGAAAAACCCTGGCAACTATTCAAATGAAATGGGGTAAGGTCTGTAAAGCCTATGCATACTGCCTGGGACATATTTAGTTCTCAAAAATTCATAGTACAGTTATTTTTATTAGTTGCTTTTATTATTGTTATTAAGATTTCAGAAGTTTTGGCTTATATTCAATCTCCTTTCTTACCAATTCCCATGATGAAGCAAGATAATCTGGTTTTGGAATTTGTACAATCACAAGCTTATTCAGAGACAAATATCTATATATTTAAGCTGTTTGAAGGTAGCTAGCATCCTGGTTAAATGCAATTTGTCAGATTTAATATTAAACTGCAGTGTTTGAGCTGTCACATGATTCCACAGTGAAAATAAGGTAAATAGCCTTTTATATTATCCCATTCCCCATGATGTTCTTTTATACTCACAAATAATCATAGAAAATATTTCATCTTTCACTTTTGTTAAATCTGAGAAAACTGCCTTTTCTATTCTGATTACCAAGTCTCCTGTTTGTTATTTATTTGCCAGAGAGTTGAAAGGATGTAGCTTTTTAACAAGGAGAAAATTCAATTGAGCTCTGAACAAATATTCCTGAAGAAAGGGAGCTGGAAAAGGTAATAACAGTGTTAAGGGCTTCTAAAATGAAAAGTATGCTGGAAGAAGGAGTGTTGGCCAACCTCTGCCTTCATCTCCCTCATGCAGTTAAGTGAGCTTGAAAGCAAACATTTCTTGCCATTAACTTAAAGGTTAGTGCACATGGTTTTCATTCATTCTCTCTTTGGACTGTGGTCTGAGATCAAGTCAAGACAGGAGAGGAAGACATATATGATAGAGAAATATTGACTGTTGAGACATCAGTTTCCAGAGATGCTGTTTTTAGCTTTTGGCTTCCATTCTTTACTTCACTTTTAAAATGTAAAAATAAAACTCTGGTTCACTGACGTTTGAATAGATTGGACTTAATGAAATCTGTTTTGCTCCACTAAGAATTTCAATTTACCTGTGTCCCAGGGTCAGGGTGACAAAATGGATCTCATCGTTCAGAACACAGTTTCTCACCTTGGCACTACAGAAATTCTGAGCCAAAAAGTCATTTAATCTGGGGAACTGACCTGTGCATTATAAGATGTTTAGTTTAAGCCCTGGTCTGCATCCAACCAGATGCCAGTAGCACCTCTTCAAAGTTGTGGCAGCGAAAATTGTCCCTAGACACTCTCAAATGTCCCATGCATTGGAAAGGGAGCATAGTTATATTCTAAACACTGGGATTGAAGCTTTACATTCAGTCTTGACAATGACCCCAAGAAGTAGGCATCACTACCTTCACTTTTATAGATGAATAAATAGAAATCCAGAGTGCCTATGGAATTTCCCTGTGGTTACATATATGGTTGGGGAACTGACCTGTGCTTTATAAGATGTTTAGTTTAAGCCCTGGTCTGCATCCAACCAGATGCCAGTAGCACCTCTTCAAAGTTGTGGCAGCGAAAATTGTCCCTAGACACTCTCAAATGTCCCATGCATTGGAAAGGGAGCATAGTTATATTCTAAACACTGGGATTGAAGCTTTACATTCAGTCTTGACAATGACCCCAAGAAGTAGGCATCACTACCTTCACTTTTATAGATGAATAAATAGAAATCCAGAGTGCCTATGGAATTTCCCTGTGGTTACATATATGGTAAATGGTCATTTTTTTCTTCTTTACTATATTGTCCATTCTAATATTTCTTTTGACATAGAGACAGAACTTTCAAATCTTTCTTTAGACATAGAGATGGAGCTTCCAAATCTTAAAGATGGCAAATTATGGAGGAAAAGGGATATATAAATTTCAGATAGTCTCAGTTTAGAATAAAGAAAAAAAAAGATATAGTGCCTATTATGAGGTATAAAATGTGAATGAGTATGAAAGCACCAAGATATTATCACTAACTGATATTTAATTCATTTTGGGGTTGCAAGGTATCAAATTTCCTTAATATTAAGTATTTCTGGCATCACATAGATGGAAAAGACCCAGGAGAGGTATATAGGAAATATATAAAGAGGTATATAGGCAATAACTTAAAATGTAATATAGTCTATAAAAGTATTGAATCACTATGCTGTATACCTGAAACTAATATAGTATTGTAAATAAAAAACATATTAAATATGTTTATATATCAAAATATCAATCAAATACCAAAAAATAAAAAAGTACTGGGCAATGTGAAAACCAAAAATACTATGGAGTCTTTGTTAGATCCTGGAGCAGAAAAAGACATTAATGGAAAGTTGATATCTGTAGCTTATTTCATAGTATTGATCCATTAAACTCTGAGAGATGGTGATGAACAGGGAGGCCTGGTGTGCTGTGATTCATGGGGTCGCAAAGAGTTGGACACAACTGAGCGACTGAACTGAACTGATTGATCCATTGATAATTTCTTTAGTTTTTATAATTGCGTGATGGTTATGCAAAATGTTAACATTAGGAAAAGCTGGGTGAAGAGTATATGGGAACTCTCTGTACTGTTTTTGCAACTTTTCTGTATATATAGCATTTTAAAAAATGTATATGTTTAAAATGCAGAAAATAAAATACATTAATAGTGAAAACTATAGTAAATTGTATCAAGAAGCAGGAGATCTGCATTCTACTGCTTTTCTTCAGCTCTCTTACTAGTATTACTTTGAGCAAATGGTTAGAATCTATAAACTGTATTTCCAGTATGAAAACAGGTGGCAATAATATCTAACCAATTCAAAGGCCTGGTGCTAGGCCAGATACCCTTGTAAGGTTGCTCTGATAAATAATCACCTGCCTATGTATGTATATACATGTGTATATATGTATCTACCACATATCTATCTCTAGATAGCCATCTGAAACACATGCATATACCTTCATAAAGGTTTCTATTAATATTCAAATCAAACTTGAACTTTGGTTTTTAACTCTAGAGTGTAACATGAATATTTCAGAGCCATGAGAATGAGTTTCACTGGCCAAAAGGATTTAGCATTCCATTTTCAGCCATCACCCTGTTCGGGTTTCTCAGGCAGATGAAAGATTATGAGGTTGTACTCATAATGAAGATGAGACTATGTACCTAATGTTCTAGAACTTATATTAGAAAATGCAAGTATCACTGCTCAGTTCTTCCAAGCTGTTTTCCCTTGTAACTACCCTTGTAAGAAACTTAGAGTAAAATGAGCTTTATTGGAAAAGTTTGTGATTCTGGTCTTAGCACATCATTTATTCCAAGACACCCCAGTATCTACTCCCAAAGTCTACATAAGAGGTGCTGGCATTTGGTCAACACATTATGAAGTCTGTATAATACTGAGGTATTATATAGATCAGTGCTTCTAACGCCTGAAGGAGGTTTTAAGGATAAAAAGCCAGGATTCAGGCATAACAGTGGAGGTTGGTTTTAAATAGTGAGTTCATCCAGATCTAACCGAGTTCCTTGGAAGTGCTCTCAATAAGAGCTTACCAAGTATTGCATGTCACCATATTGCAAAAAACATTTAAAACTTGTATGTTTCTGGATTGTGGCCAAAATACTAATTTTAATTTGATTGACTGCAAGGAGATAGCCCAGATACAGATGGAAAATAAACAGGGCTTTTTTTTTTCAACAGCAGAGGAGTAGATTTCCATGCAAATTGGCAGTTGGCAATGCCAAGTGCAGTTGTAGCCTTGATAGTGTAGGCAGTGAGGATTTTTGCATTCCATAAAAATATTCATTTTGGCTATGGCTTCTGAGATTCTAAGCAGTTTCATATCGATGAGGTAAGCTGTTTCTCCACTCTGTTCTGCAAGGAAAATATAAGAAATGATGCCTGTATTGGAATAGTTATATTTTACTTCTTAATTTTCCCTTGGAGTTTCTGAGTTTATATGTTATTTCTCTTCCTTGGCCCTGGCATTACTTTTTTTCCTCCTTAATTTGAAAAGACTTAATTATTATGATCTTTAATGCTTCTTCTGTCCTTCTGTATATTTCATGGTATGATTCTAATGTTGTTCCTTTAGTTGAAGTCAGGAATGATGTTTTACTGTTTATAAGGAATCAGAGAAAAATAAGATCAAACTCACTCAGTATAGCATTAGAAGAACGTCCCTAAAGAGCTTATTTTATGTACATATATATATATATGAATCTATCTATATATATATAAAAGAATCTATAATCTTCTTTCCCAACCCTAAAGCAATTTCCAAGTCATTTTCTCTTTGAAATACAAATTGAGAAGGCAGAGCTTTCTATGAAACTTTACTGTGCTCCCCACCTACCCATCTCTATTTTTGGTTTTCAGTACTACTGATAGAAGTTCACTCGTCTTTCACTGTAATATCATCAAGGAATTACCTTATATTTCCCAAATAGTCAGCTGGGTGATAGAACACATTCAGTTAGTGTGTTTTAAAGCATTTGGAGATAATCCAAAACTAGGTCAGGAATCTCCAAAAGGAAGTAGCCACAAAGAACAAAGAGCATCTCAACATCACTGATGCACTCACTGAGACGCACATGCAAATTACAGTGACATCTTCAGTTGCTCTGGTAGAAATCAGGTCTGGGCCACACCCCTGTGGATGGGTGGGGGTCGGGGAGGGGGGAGTATTGCCAGAGAGAATGACATATTTCTGATGTTAGTCATTTTGGGAAGAGGCTGATCCTAAGACAGAAAATAGAGATTTGGAAGGGAAATCTTGAACAGGAGACAGAAAGAGTACTTTGAGAGCAAGCCTTTCTTGGATGTGGATTTTAAGGATTTATGACATTGAAGAATGAGGTCTGGTTGGCGAGGAAAGAGGGGTCTCTGCCATATAGAAATTACTGTGATCTGGACCTCATGAGAGTGAGTTGGACCAAATGGGCTCCTGGGAGAAACACCATCTTATTGTCAGGTCAGTTAGGGTACATTTGCCTTTCTGGAATTTTCTCCAGTAGCCTAAATCACTACGAGTAAAGTCTGGTTTAAATGTGAAAGCTCAGCCAACTATGACATTGAGATAGAGGGAAATGATCAGTTAATGCTGAGGAAGATGAACATCAGAGATAATGATCTTGTCCTTAGGCAAGAGTAGGAACTTGCCATCTGAAGATTTTCTTTTAATTGCCATCCTTGGAGGATAAGGATTTGATTTTGTCTAAGGTAGCTATAGTGTTTTTTTTTTTTTAATGTGAATTAGAAACTCTTAGTACTAAAAATGAAATAGTTTTAACAGCAGTTTGGACCATCTGAGTTCCTTCTCAATATACCCCCAAAGGACTTTTTCCCCCCCTCTGTGTGATGAATTATGACCCAACTTCATCAGCTCCTCTCAATTATTTATATTTCATTCTCTCTTCCAGTTCTTTAATTTCTTGTTAGGATAGGTGATGCATTGGTTTCTTGGAGATTAGTCTAATTAGGATAATTAACGTTCTTTCATTCTCAAGTTTTATTCAGGGACTTAATCTGGTATCTTGTCTCTGCTCTCTCCTTTCCTGTTTGTATAGGAAATGACAAAAATAATGATTCATTTAGTAGTTCACTAATATTTTTCTCATTGTTTGTCTTCTGATACGCAAAAAGCAACTGACAGAGACCAGTCTTAGTACCATTAATAATTAGATAGTTTAACATTTTGCAACGGTGTGCTAGAACTGACTGGCCCATAAGGACTGGCTGATAAATATTCAGGAATTACATGAGCTGGGTACTGAACTATTAATAAGTTGAACTTGGCCATGGGAGGAGTGTTTACATCAGCATGGAAACTGGAAATTACCATAAATCAGAGATCCTCCTCTTCCTCCATTTTCCCTGCTAGCTGGCCCACCAAAACATCATCAGGTTAGGTTGTTGGCATCACAAATGTGAGAAAAAAATGCTTCGTTATATTTTTAAGTGGATCAGTTTTTAGAGTAGGTGATTGTTAGAGGAAAATTTTAACTTTTTAATATATGGAATATAAGTAAATGATGTTTGTTTGTTTTTAAATAGATCTCTGAGAGACAAGGATTTATTTCCAAAAACAATGAAAAAGCAGCAAGAGTAGGACATAATAGGGGATAAATTCTGAAAAAAAATTATATTTGTCCCTAAAAATGAATTTGTGTGTGATGTTTATTATATAAGCAGATGTGCTATTTGGGTACTCAAGTTGACAACTAGCCCCAGGGAATGGAATTTACAGGACTAGTTAGCTAGAATCATACCTTTCTGGAGGTAACAGGCCAGAAAGTCTTTGGCATTGGCCCTGTTGCTTGCCATTAACAGACTCTGAGGCTTATTGGATGTATTTGTAGTTCACCTGTTTTCAGCAGTGGGCGCTTTCCAATGGCGCTATTAGAAATTACCACAAATATGGTTAGCATTAAATAACAAACATTTATTCTCTTAATCTGGAGGTGAGAAGTTCAAGATCAATTTACTGGGTCACAGTCAAAGTATCAACAGGACTGTGCTCCCTCTAGAGGCTCTAGGGAAGAATTAATTTCCTTATCTTTCCCAGCTTCTAGAACTACAGGTTTGCTCATGGTCCTTTCCTCTATCTTCAAAGCCATCCATATAACATCTTGCTTCATTTCACGTGCCTTCGGCCTTGCTGGTCAGTCTTCCTCTGCCTCACTCATAAAAGGCCATACATGGTTACACTTAGAACCCACCCAGATAGCCCAGGACTATCTCCCCATCCCAAGATTCTCCACTTAATCACATTTGCAGTCTCTTTTAATGTACAAGGTAATATTTGAAGGTTCTGAGGGTTAGGACCTCGATGCATTTGCAAATCAATATTCAGTCTGCCACAGACCTTTCAGAGGTTGAACAGACGGCATGATATGCCCCCTTAGAGAACTTTGGGGAGAGTAGGAATCTCATTTGGGACGTCTAGTTTGCCTTGTATGTGTTATGTTAGTCGCTCAGCTGTGTCCAACTCTTTTCAACCACATGGACTCTAGCCAGACTCCTCTGTCCATGGGATTCTCCAGGCAAGAATGCTGGAGTGGGCGGCCATTTCCTTCTCCAGGGAATCTTCCCAACCCAGGGATCAAACCCAGGTCTCCTGCATTGTAGGTGTACTCTTTACCATCTGAGCTATCTATCAGGAAGCTGCTAGTTTGCCTATATATTAAATATATACATATATATTTAATTCTGTGGGATCTTTAGTTGCAACATGTGGGATCGGGATCCATGACCATGGATCAAACCTGGACCCTCGGCATTAGGAGTGCAGTCTTAGCCACTGGACCACCAGAGAAGTCCTAGCTTGTCTTGAAATTTTAAACTTTGGTTTCTTTCCTCCACTTCTGTCTATGTAACCTACTTGCAGAGCATAGGAGCTAAACCATACTGAGCCCAGACATATTTTCCCTACCCCATGTGAAACAATACTGGGACCAGGCAGGAACAAACAAACAAACAAACAAACTTAGTTGCTTCCTAAGGAAGAATTTGTACCTGGAAGATAAAAACTTGAATGCAGTAGAGTAATTTATTTCACAACACTCACTCAGCAACTTCACCTGGATGTGCTCATCAGCCATCAGACCTACATAAGCCCAACATTCTCCTCCTTGAAGAGCTCACCTGAAGTCATCTAGGCCATGAACTGAAACCATATAAATATCATGTACTAATTTCTTCTGTTTGAAAAACTTCTAAGATTCTGTCTAGTGTTTTTCTTTTACAGTAAGGGTAATGAATTCTTCATAAACAGGTTTTCTGGCGGTCTTTTGAGGAGTCCCACCAACATGAAGCCTTGAAATTTTATAGATACCTTTCATGTAGCACTGTGGACAGTTTCCTCAGGTACTGTTTTAATCCTCAAGTGTACCTTTTGCTATGAGGGTAATGAACATAGTAGAGGTTATTTCTATAAGCTATCTCTTTTTACACGAAGGATAATCAAACAATTAGCAACTGAGAGAGATCTTTGCTTGGTTTAGAAGATGTCAGGGGCAATAAATTAATTTTTTTTAAGTCCTCCCTTAAACCAGTAAGTAAAACAAAACAAAGCCTTTTTTTTTTTTTTTTAAGGAAGGATATTTACTTCAGATCAAGTGGTCTCTGTCTATGACTTCAGTTCAGTTCAATTCAGTTGCTCAGTCCTGTCTGACTCTTTGTGACCCCATGGACCACAGCATGCCAGGCCTATAACTTAAACTTTGTTAATAGAGTACATCCTCAGCATTTTGAAGAGATGACTCCAGATAGCCAAAAATACTAACAATTAAGATGTCAATGTCAGGCAGTAGCCTAGTTTATTAGTTACAAAAATCGATGCATGATACTGGATGCTTGGGGCTGGTGCACTCAGATGACCCAGAGGGATGGTATGGGGAGGGAGGAGGGAGGGGTGTTTAGGATGGGGAACACGTGTATACCTGTGGCGGATTCATGTTGATGTATGGCAAAACCAATATAATATTGTAAAGTAACCTCCAATTAAAGTAAATAAATTTATATTAAAAAATAAAAATCACTCAATTTGCAGTTCAGGTTCTTGCCTGGTGTTTTTTGCAAATATCACCTGATTTCACTCTCCTTACACAAAGAGTCGGACACGACTGAGTGACTTCACCTCCACCTCACAACCCTATTGGGTAGCTGTTGAGGTTTAAAGTCCGATAAATAATATCATTCTTCTGAGTCGATTGATCACGCGTGTGTGCTTAGTCGTGTCTGACTGTACATGACCCCATGGACTGTAGCCCACCAGGCTCCTCTGCCTGTTGGATTTCCCAGGTAAGACTACTGGAGAGGTTGCCATTTCCGGAAATCTTCCCAGCCTGGGAATCGACTCCATATCTCTTGCACCTTCTGCATTGGCAGGCAGGTTCTATACCACTGTGCCACCTGGGAGGCCCCCCCGCCTATTGATCCCTATACAGTCAACATCTATTGAAAGACCTTAACATATTGTTAGCAGAACTGAATCAGGCCTCATGGTATTGAACTGTGGTCAAATGAATTTCCTAATATTTTTATTAAATAATTAAATTTACAAACAAAGAAGGCAATGGCATCCCACTCCAGTACTCTTGCCTAGAAAATGCCATGGACGGAGGAGCCTGGTAAGCTGCAGTCCATGGGGTTGTGAACAGTTGGACACAACTGAGCGACTTCACTTTCACTTTTCACTTTCATGCACTGGAGAAGGACATGGCAACTCACTCCAGTGTTCTTGCCTGGAGAATCCCAGCGATGGGGGAGCCTGTGGGCTGCTGTCTCTGGGGTCGCACAAAGTCGGACACGACTGAAGCGACTTAGCAGTAGCAGCAGATTTACAAACCAGGCATGGAGAGAGAGCTTTACATCCAAGGAACCGGCACTGGCCACATGGGAAAGGAGGAGACTACCGAGACTCAGAGTGGTCTTGGATCAAGTTTTTCCCAAGCCTAGGAATCAGTGAGTCACTTCTCTTTGACTGGGAGAGTAAGGCATGGAGGGGAAATCTGGAAGTGTTACAGGAATAGTGTCCTTAGGGAAGTGTGAGCTTCCCCTGGAAACAAGAAGACTGGAAAAATTAGTCCTCTCTAATGTAAGTGTTTTTTCTCTTCCTCTTTGTGGATCTTTGGGATAACTCTGGAATATTTAACACTTTAAATGTTAATCGAAAAATGCCAGAAATGGTGTCATGAACCTTGAAATGATTTCTGTGTTCCTCCCTCTCACCCCTCCCTCCTCCTGCTGTAACTCAAAATTACAAAGTTGTTTGTATTATAAAACATGAAGTATTTTATAAATGTCAATTAGATCAAATTGATTGATGGTGCTATTCATTCAACTATGTCCGTACTGATTTTCTGCTTGCTGCGTCTATTAATTATGTTTTAAAAAAAAGAGTTGTTAAATTTCACTTATAATAGTGGATTTGTCTCTTTCTGCTTGAAGTTCTGTCAGTTTTTGCATCTTGCATTTTGCCATCCTTTTGTTCTGTGAGTACACATTAAAGATTGCTAAGTCCTCTGGGAGAACTGGCGGCTTTGTTGTTATGTAATGCCTCTCTGTGCTTTCCTGACGTCTCAGTGGTCAAGAACCCACCTGCTAATGGAGGAGACACAGGTTCAATTCCTGGGTCAGCAAGATACCCTGGAGAAGGAAATGGCAACCCACTCCAGTATTTTTGCCTAGGAAATCCTAGGAGCCTGATGGGCTACAGTTCATGGTGTTGTAGAGAATCAGACACGACTTGGTAACTAAACAACACTACCTCTTTAACCCTGAAAAAATTTCTTGTCTGAAGTCTACTTTGAAATGCGACTTAGCAGTAGCAGCAGATTTACAAACCAGGCATGGAGAGAGAGCTTTACATCCAAGGAACCGGCACTGGCCACATGGGAAAGGAGGAGACTACCGAGACTCAGAGTGGTCTTGGATCAAGTTTTTCCCAAGCCTAGGAATCAGTGAGTCACTTCTCTTTGACTGGGAGAGTAAGGCATGGAGGGGAAATCTGGAAGTGTTACAGGAATAGTGTCCTTAGGGAAGTGTGAGCTTCCCCTGGAAACAAGAAGACTGGAAAAATTAGTCCTCTCTAATGTAAGTGTTTTTTCTCTTCCTCTTTGTGGATCTTGGGATAACTCTGGAATATTTAACACTTTAAATGTTAATCGAAAAATGCCAGAAATGGTGTCATGAACCTTGAAATGATTTCTGTGTTCCTCCCTCTCACCCCTCCCTCCTCCTGCTGTAACTCAAAATTACAAAGTTGTTCGTATTATAAAACATGAAGTATTTTATAAATGTCAATTAGATCAAATTGATTGATGGTGCTATTCATTCAACTATGTCCGTACTGATTTTCTGCTTGCTGCGTCTATTAATTATGTTTTAAAAAAAAGAGTTGTTAAATTTCACTTATAATAGTGGATTTGTCTCTTTCTGCTTGAAGTTCTGTCAGTTTTTGCATCTTGCATTTTGCCATCCTTTTGTTCTGTGAGTACACATTAAAGATTGCTAAGTCCTCTGGGAGAACTGGCGGCTTTGTTGTTATGTAATGCCTCTCTGTGCTTTCCTGACGTCTCAGTGGTCAAGAACCCACCTGCTAATGGAGGAGACACAGGTTCAATTCCTGGGTCAGCAAGATACCCTGGAGAAGGAAATGGCAACCCACTCCAGTATTTTTGCCTAGGAAATCCTAGGAGCCTGATGGGCTACAGTTCATGGTGTTGTAGAGAATCAGACACGACTTGGTAACTAAACAACACTACCTCTTTAACCCTGAAAAAATTTCTTGTCTGAAGTCTACTTTGAAATTAATATAGCTACTCAAATTTTGTTTTGATCAGTTTAGCAAGGCACACTTTTCTCCATTCCTTTACATCTTTTCTTCAAGTGTGTCATTAAAAAAAATTAATTTTTATTAGAGATAGTTGCTTTACAATATTGTGTTAGTTTCTATTATACAGCAAAGTGAGTCAGTTATTTGTTGTTGTTCAGTCACTAAATCATGTCCAACTCTTTGCAGCCCCATGGACTGCAGCATGCCAGTCTTCCCTGCCCGTCAGTGTCTCCCAGAGTTTGCTCAGATTCATGTCCATTGTGTCAGTGATGTTATCTAATGACCTCCTCCTCCGTCTCCCCCCTACTCCTCCGCCCTCAATCTTTCCCAGCATCAGGGTCTTTTCTGATGAGTTGACTCTCTGCATCAGGTTGCCAAAATACTGGAGCTTCAACTTCACCATCAATGCTTCCAATGCATATTCAGGGTTGATATCCTTTAGGACTGACTGGTTTGAATCAGTTATACACATACATATATCCTCTCATTCAGATTTCCTTCCCATTTAGGTCACCACAGAGTATTAAGTAGAGTTCCGTGAACTATACAATAGGCGCTCATTAGTGATTTTATACTTAGCATCAGTAGTGTATCTATGTCAACCCCAGCCTGTCAGTTCAACCCACTCCTGCTTCCCCCTTGGTATCCATTTACTTTTTTCTCTGTGTCTCTGCTTCTATTTCTGTTTTTCAAATAAGTTCAACTGTATCCTTTTTCTAGATTCCACATACAAGTGATGTTATGCAATATTTGTTTTTCTCTTTCTGACTTACTTTGCTCTGTGTGAAAGCAGAGGTCCCTCCATGTCTCTGCATATGGCAGTTCATTCCTTTTTATGGCTGAGTATTGGTCCAAGGTTTATATGTACCATATCTTCTTGATCCACGCCTCTGCTGATGGTCATTTAGATTGTTTCTGGGCCCTGGCTATTGTAAATAGTGCTGCTGGGAACACTGAAGCGCATGTTTCTCTTCGAAATGTTCTCACTCATTTTCATGGTTCAACTCACTTCACTAATATTGGTCTTGGCTGTGGGGCTTACTTTATTTGATGGAGTGTGGAAGAAGAGAGTGTGTCAGTTATGAACCAAGTTTCCACCAGACGTTTTGAGCTTCCTACCTGCATCATGAGGAAGGCATACCCTTGATAGATGCAGCTTCTTGCATATGGCTATGAGAATGATTTTTCAACTTGTTTGATCTTCTCCATATATGCTGGCAGTAGCTCCATTCCCACCCTCCTTAAAGTGGAGTATCCTCTACCCCTTACTATACCTGTCTCTTATACACATCTGGAAAGAAACCAAAGTTTAAAATTTCAAGACAAGCTAGGACTTCTCTGGTGGTCCAGTGGCTAAGACTGCACTCCTAATGCCGAGGGTCCAGGTTTGATCCATGGTCATGGATCCCGATCCCACATGTTGCAACTAAAGATCCCACAGAATTAAATATATATGTATATATTTAATATATAGGCAAACTAGCAGCTTCCTGATAGATAGCTCAGATGGTAAAGAGTACACCTACAATGCAGGAGACCTGGGTTTGATCCCTGGGTTGGGAAGATTCCCTGGAGAAGGAAATGGCCGCCCACTCCAGCATTCTTGCCTGGAGAATCCCATGGACAGAGGAGTCTGGCTAGAGTCCATGTGGTTGAAAAGAGTTGGACACAGCTAACAATAGACCTGTCTCTGTGATGTAATTATCTAATTTACATGTGCTACATTGTCTTAGAGCTTATTTGGGATCACATTATGAATATGAGGTAAAGATATGTGAAATTAACTTTTGACTTTAACTTTTAAAGTTTCCTTTTCTATGTTAGGAAAAAATGACCTTTTAAATTATGTATATTTCTTTTCATATTGGTTTGATAAGAATTCAAATTATTTGGTTCATCTGATATATTACCTGGAATTTGTTGGATAATAAATTAGCTGAAAACTCTTCCTCATTAAGCAGGGTCAGTCAGAATATCAGAGACACTGAAGTTTCTCTTGGATAGAATAGTAAATTCTGGGCAGAGTTTTGGGTGATAAGTGCTCAAGTCCTAATTCATTCATTGTGAAAAAGACTTTAGGGTGATCAACGAAATGTCTTGCCTTGGTTTCCTTAAATATAAAATAAGTTATTTAATTGGACATTCAGTTAAGCCCTGAAATTGTATTAATAGGAAAGGAACCTTGAATTAAAATAGATATGGACAAAAAGCCAAACTGTCCAGAATGCGAAGCATATTAGGAAGTTTATAGAGTGAGAAAAATTGACAGTTCACAATGTGAAGAGAGGAAAGAAATGGCATCAAATGAGACAGTTACTGTAAAAAGGGTCCATTGAAACAAGAACATATGGAGGATAATGTCTGCCATATTCAAATTAGTGCCAGCTTTTTGTGGCTTGTTGGACACTTTTCCGTAGACTTTAGAAGGAAAAAGAATACAGCTGTGAAAACCCCCTCTTCACCTTGGCTGAGGAACTCTCCAGGAGAGCAGATGGTTCTGAGTTTCAAGCCATGAATCACTGTCAGGGGATCTCCTTAAACTGCCACAAGCAAGAGGCGTTGACAAACCTCAATGGGTAATATTTTTATTACTGTTGGTGTCATTCATATCCATGCCCTTGCTATAAGGATCAGGCTCTTATTAATAAAGTTGCAACTTGGAAATAAAATGTCAAGAGTCAGCAAATTATTTTTATTTAATGTCTAATGGATGTTTCAAGACCTTAACATTCCTCCCTCTAATGTTCATCCCTGAAGAAAGTGAGAGACTAGCCATGTCTATCTCTTCAGCAGAACAATGGATAAATATTTTATATGTTTTGGTGCCTAAAACTAATTTTGAGTCACTGATACTAGTATTATTTTGTAGAGTGTCATGGCAAATAGATGGGGCAACAGTGGAAACAGTGTCAGACTTTATTTTTTGGGGTTCCAAAATCACTGAAGATGGTGACTGCAGCCATGAAATTAGAAGACGCTTACTCTGGCAACCCACTCCAGTGTTCTTGCTTGGAGAATCCAAGGGACAGGGGAGCCTGGTAGGCTACCGTCTATGGGGTCGCACAGAGTCGGACACTAAAGCGACTTAGTAGTAGTAGTAATCCTTGGAAGAAAATTTATGACCAACCTAGATAGTATATTCAAAAGCAGAGACATTACTTTGCTGACTAAGGTCCGTTTAGTCAAGGCTATGGTTTTTCCTGTGGTCATGTATGGATGAGAGAGTTGGACTGTGAAGAAGGCTGAGAGCCAAAGAATTGATGTTTTTGAACTGTGGAGTTGGAGAAGACTCTTCAGAGTCCCTTGGACTGTAAGGAGATCCAGCCAGTCCATTCTGAAGGAGATCAACCCTGGGATTTCTTTGGAAGAAATGATGCTAAAGCTGAAACTCCAGTACTTTGGCCACCTCATGCAAAGAGTTGACTCATTGGAAAAGACTCTGATGCTGGGAGGGATTGGGGGCAGGAGGAGAAGGGGACGACAGAGGATGAAATGGCTGGATGGCATCACTGACTCAATGGACGTGAGTCTGAGTGAACTCCGAGAGATGATGATGGACAGGGAGGCCTGGCGTGCTGCAATTCATGGGGTCGCGAAGAGTCGGACATGACTGAGCAACTGAACTGATCTGAATTTATTACTTTTTTATTATGTAGGTAGATAAGTGAGAGTTTTATTTTGATCTGTATCATAATTTATTTAATTCTAATGCTGTGGTTCTTATAAGTTATATGCTATTTTGAGGAACCATGGTGAATTAATTTGACTCCATTAGGAAATTTTGGATCAATGGATTCTTTATCTAAGGTAGAACTAAATCAACTGGTCACTCCTCGTTAAAACTCTAAAGATTTGCTGTGTTGAGGGAGCTATATTTCAGTTACTTTAGTAACTTTCGTTAAAGTCACTTTCAACAGCTTTAGATGAAATTTTACCTAGAATATCTTGGTTTTTACATAGAATGTAATGATTAGAATATGCTTCAATGATCATTTTTAATATTTTCAATTGCAAAATGTCTTGGGCCATTAGGTTTCAAAACCAGAAATCTAATAGAGAACAAACGTGGTCCAATGTAGAGAGTTTTTCATAATGTGGAAAAGTCAGTATGAGATAGACTCCAGTATCTGTGGTGAAAGAGAAAAGGGCTATTTCAGAAGCACACCCACTTTTTACTTCTGCAGAATTTAGTCAGAGAGAGCTTCATGATAGTGCTTTGAGGAACATTACTTTTTCTGACATAAAATGTGGAGTGATCAGGTGCAAAAATCAGGAGATTTGAGTTAGCCAGACCTTTAAACTATGTGACACATTTCAGATTTCTTTAAAGTACTTTCCTTAGCTATAAAATGGAAAGAATAATATGTACATCAGTAGTTTGCAGCATTATTGTGAGGAAGAAAGCCAGGAAGCTAGTCATCTGGATTTTATCTGGCAAGTGCTGGGCACTCAATTACAGTAGCCTGTTAGTGTTTTCTTATTGTACTGATTTCTAATTCAACCCTCGTCATTTTAATGCCAGGCAATGTGCTCAAGGAAAAACAATGCAGATGTTGAACGTATGAAAGGTGAAAGTGAAGCACAGAGAACCAGAGTTGGATGAAGTATTTAGAACCAGGTTTCTGGCTCTGTCACTGTGGAGTTCTATCACCCGAGACTCTTCATTTATCCTTTCTGTGTTGTTCAGCTGCTCAGTCATGTCTGGCTCTTTGTCACCCCATGGACTGCAGCCTTGCTTCCCTGTCCTTCATCATCTCCTGTAGTGAGGAAATGAAATGAAATTAGTTATCTGAACTATGTGCTGGAGAATATTGATACTGATAATTATTCCCAGAATTAAAGTTTCCACGACAAAGCAAATCTAGAGGAAAAAAACAAAAGCTTGCTGTAAAAGAATCTTTTTGGAAATTACCTTGCTAATTAGCATATTAAAACATAGTTTAACATGGTTTTGGTAAAGAAATATGTTGAACTTGGTATAGCTCAATCTCCCAAATATTTGCCAAGAGCATCCCTTATTCACAAAAAAAAAAAAAATCCTGTTGAGCACTTTCATGTACCTTAATTTGAAAATGGTATGCAGGATGTTTCCTATGGTTCATTTTAATTCTAATATATTTTGACTCTGTAAGTAATTTCCCTGAAGGAACATGTTGATGGTTTAGGAAGAGTATAACTTTTGAAAATTTATTTTGTATGAAAGAATAATTTCTTACTGGACCAGTAGAGGAGCACGTTTCTGAATTAAGGGTAGGCTTATGAGTGAAATTTTAACAGATTTTCCATTGATGACATGGGTTTAGAGAGGAAAGTATTCTAACTATCCACTTGTGTTTTAATTTTCTTTCAGCCTGTGAAATAAATTGACCTCGATAGAATTTGCCAATTGATTGCACATTCTCGACTCTCACAAAAATTATTTCTCAAAAAATATGTAGACACAAAAGCCCCCACAATAACATAGATAACATAGTATATATGGACATAAAGCATATGGAATGTACACGGTCCTGTTAGAGGGTTTAAATTTATTCACTGAGATGACACCATTGCTTTTCCTTAATTTATACCACATGTTCCTTCTTTATTTAGCTTTTAATTCTGTAAAGGGTGTGGAGATATAAATTATATGAAGGATGTGAAATATAAGCTATTCCAGTCATGGGTATGTGGTAGCCTCAGTTTGCCAGAATAATTTTCACCTGTCAGTTTTTCAAATAATGGTAGGACTCTCTGGTTGAGCCTATAGATTTAGTACATTTGTGGAAGAATTTTTATATGGTCTCTCACTGTTTCTTCCAGAATGAGGATACTTCTGTGAGGAAAACAGGAGTTAGCATCCCTGAGATAGATACAGACTTCCCAAAGGTTCTGTGTGTCTCCGAAATTCACAGCCTGGGAGTAGCCATTATTTCTTCCTGATCATACAGGGTATCTGAGGAAGTCATCCCTGCTCTCAGGCTGTGGGTTGCCTTTGTGCGTATAACACAGTAAGTCCCCTACATACAAACCTGCAAGCTGTGAACTTTGAAAGATGTGAACACATGTTCGCATGCCCAATTACCCAAGTCAGTTCATGTGTCTGGCGTACATTGTCACGTGTATGCATCCCCTACCAGTGACCGTGCTTTTGTGTACTTTAGGAAGTTAGGACCTGGAGGAGGGCGCGGCAACCCACTCCAGTATTCTTGCCTGGAGAATCCCCATGGGCAGAGGAGCCTGGCGGGCTACAGTCCATGGGGTCACAAAGAGTCAGACATAATAGAGACAAAGCACAGCACAGGAAGTTCGGAAGGAAACAGAAAAGCAATGATGATGTCACTGGTACTCCTGTACTCCTAAAGGTAACATACTGTAAGATTAAAAACGTTTTCTCTTTGTGTTTTTTTTTTAATGTACTGTTTGTGTGAAAAGTAGTATAAACCTATTATAGTATAGTATTATATAGCCAGTTGTTAGCTGGGTACCTCGGCTGACTTTGTTGGATCTAACAAACTGGACTTACAAACGTGCTCTCTGAATGGAACGTGTTCGTCTGTAGTGAACTTACTATAATGCCTGCCCTCCCCCACAAGCCCTAGTATTCTTGACACAGTAGGGAAAAGGAAAGTGACCATTTGTGAACTATTCCCTGTGGTTCCTCCTCGAATCTTTCATCTAATCAGGTATTCATCTGCTTCGACTTTGCCTTAAAGTGTTTCCCTGGGCTTCACTCTTGGCTCTACCAGTTATAAGCTCTGACACTTTGTTCAGTTTTCTTAACCTCCTTAGATTGCACTTCCTCATCTATAAAATGTGCATGTTGACAATGTAAACTGTGCAGGAAGCGAAGTATGGTTGATGGAAAAAAGACCGTGAGATATTTGTTCAAAGGTTTCTTGTGGAGTTTGGCATACAAGGAATACGCAGACGATACCTGCTGTCTTTATTATTTTTATTGTTAGTTGAGGTTTTCATTATATGTTGGCTCTTAAATCATCTCTCTGACTCACAATGTCTTCTTCATATCTCCAATCCTCCAGTAAATTTCCAGAATGATCTTTTTAAATTGCAGATCAAACTATATAAGAAATCTGCTGCTCAAAACCCTATAATGGTTACCAGTTCCTTTTAGGGTGGAGTCTAAACTCAACAGAGGATGAGATGGTTGGATGGCACCACTGACTCCATGGATATGAGTTTCAGTAAGCTCCGGGAGTTGGTGATGGACCAGGAAGCCTGGTATTCTGCAGTTCATGGGCTCCCAAAGAGTCGGACACAACTGAGAGATTGAACTGAACTGAGTAAACTCTATAGCGTGACAGACTATGTCCTTTAGGACCCCTTGTTCAACACCAAGCTCCAGCTAACCCACTTGCAGTTACATTTGTGCGCTTCCACAGATTTGCACATGCTTTTTCCTTTTCTTGAATGTATAAGTGACTGTGTTCTGTGCTGCCTTTCACACTGCCACACCCTGTCTTTCAAGACCAACTGCTGGATCACTGAGCAGCATTCACCCTTCCTCCTTGCCAGGACTAATTCTTCCATCATATGCCTCCTGAATTGTGTTACATTTACGGGAGTTCACCTCCTTTCCTCTCTCCTGTGCTCCCAGAGGAAAGGCAGTGATTCTTATTCTCCCCTGTGTCGCAGTATCAGAGATGATACTTGATAGATATTAGTCGAGTGATTAACTTAATGGGAATTACTGAACTGGCCAAAAAGTTTGTTCAGATTTTTCCATGAGAGTATACAGAAAAACCTGAATGAACTTTTTGGCCATCCCAATATTATGGACCACAGTGCACTTTCCCTCCTAGTCTCCAAAACATTAATGCATCCAAAGCACTGCATGTTTGGCAAATAGTAGGTACTCAGTGAATAACTTTGAATTAACTAATTTGTTTATATACCTACTTTTGATCTGCAGAGTTTTAATAGAAGAAAATTAGAATAACTTAACCAAAAGTACCAGATGTGGTGATATGACTGAGTTGAAAAGAGAAGGCTTGAAAGTAGAATAAAGTCACTTACTACTATAGTTTGACTTCTCCTATTCTTCCCACATTTTCTCTGATTTTTTTAGATATCATAATTTAGGGGTTCACAATTCATAATTACTTAAATATATGAAGTGTACTTGCCATTCTTTGAAAAGGTTAGTGCTATCACAGGATGTGTAAATCTTCTTTTATGAAAACGATGACAAGCAAAATTATGATCCAAATCAAGGTTTTATAAAGCATTGACTTGGATGTGCTTGCTTTTAAAGTAATTTTAGTTTAATCCCTCATTTGAGACTCAGTCCTTATTTATGTATGATGATCAAGCTGATCATATGCTTGAGTCATTGATGAATGGACCAATGGAAATAAGGTCAAATATAGAATTTTCTTCCCTTTAGAATTACTGAATATTTTACATTCCACATTACTGTTTTATAGCTTTCAATGACTAGATAAATAGGGCCCTAGGTTTTACATTTATGAAGATATTAATAAATGAGCAGAGATGTGTCAAAACTGCCAAGAGTAAAAGGATATAAATGGAGGCATAACCATAGGAAATATAGAAACAAAGAAACCAGCCCAATCCCAGTGAGGGCTGATGGCAAAAGAACAAAGCTTTGATCAAGTCTCAGATTTTGGCTTGGTCTGAATAGAACCAAAACCTAAGCAGAAAGGCAGAAAAAAATCTGCTTTTTTTTGGCTATTTTGCCATAATATTTGTAAATGTATTGTATTTTCCAAAATTCAGCTTTGCACTTTACGCACCCAGCTTCTACGATTGCACGTTCTCCTCATGACACTCTTTCCCATATAATCTTTGGAGACTCTTTAAGCCTGAGACTATCAGTAATTGCATCTTATACTATAAAACACTCTGTGGAGCCAATGGCAGCCTCCAGGCTCTTCTGATTAATGTAATACTGTGTTTGTTCCTGAAGCAGAAACTGCTAATCTCAGCAAATGCTGGAAGAGGCACAGGTAGGGAGATTTTCAGGGAGGTTTTGTAGAATCCATCAGTGGGATATTTGCTACGCTTTGCTACCATTTACAGAGAGTGGCAGAGAATGAGTAACTGAAAACAGAAATGGCAAACAACTCAGATAAAGGAACAATTATAGGAGAGTATAGAGTGTTGGGAAAGGTTTGGGCTTTGGAGTCAAATACCCCTGAGTTAGGCTCCCGAGCTTTGGCCAAAGGTATTAAGTATACTGAGTTTTCTTTTCCTCTCTCCTCTATGAAATAAGGATAAGACACTATAACATCTTCCCTGATGGCTCACTGGTAAGGAACCCACCTGCCAATGCAGGAGCCAAAGATTCAATCCCTAGGTCAGGAAGATCCCTGAAGAAGGAAATGGCAACCCACTACAGTATTCTTGCCTGGGAAATCCCATGGACAGAGGAGGCTGGTGGGCTACAGTCCAAGGACTTGCAAAAGAGTTGGACGCAACTTAGTGACTGAACAACAATAAGGTGCTATAACAGATGCTCTCAGGGTTTTCCCCTGCTGCTAAGTCGCTTCAGTTGTGTCCAAATCTGTGTGACCCCATAGACGGCCTCCTACCAGGCTCCTCTGTCCCTGGGACTTCCCAGGCAAGAACACTGGAGTGGGTTGCCATTTCCTTTTCCAATGCATGAAAGTGAAAAGTGAAAGTGAAGTCTCTCAGTAATGTCCTACTCTTAGCGACCCCATGGACTGCAGCCCACCAGGCTCCTCCATCCATGGGATTTTCCAGGCAAGAGTACTGGAGTGGGGTGCCATCGCCTTCTCCGAGGGTTTCCCCTAGATCTCCCGAATCCCTGTAGTTGTGACAGATGGATACAAGAGTGTGGAAGGGCAACTCCCTTGTTCTCAGGAGCATGCATCTGAAGGGCAACTTATTCTTCTGAGTTCCCCCATGGGTCTGAGGGACTTGGCCTGAGATCACGTCTATGGTTCATTTCTTCATATCCATGTCCTGCTTTTTCCTGGTTTCTTGAGAGCAGTTCTTTAATGTCAAATGCAAACAGGCTTCATCTCAACTTCTTCTTCTGGGCACCCAACCTAAGCAGATGTCTACTTTGAAAGTTCCTGATGTGAATTAGAGACAGCAGGTATAGGTTATCTACCAGAATATAAAGGGGGAAAAAATACTATTCTTATTCTCTTATTTAGTCTTATTGATTTTTTCCTGTGTTTTCATCCTGTCTATCTCTACACATATTCTCCTTTTGGAGATTAAAGTTCTAAAAATTTTCAATTTATACACTTTTTAGGCTCGAAAAGTGATTTCTATGCCAAACCCTATGAGTGATCATATTTTCCTGTGCTGATGACTCTCTTGGAGTCTGATTCCTCTTGATGATCAATATACAGTGGAGTCAGTTTTGGCTGTTAAATTATGGCTTCGATTCAATGGCTATGTTCCATGGTAGCCAGTTGTTAAGAATATAGGTTTTTTAAGTCAGATGGAGCTGAATATGAATTTATATGCTTTCCTTAAAATGTGAGATACTCTCAAAGATGTCACATTTTAATCAAATGAGAGCTTGAACAGTGCCTGAATGGTTTTGTTGTTGCTTATTTTTACTACTACTGTATTTTAATTCCATTCTAATATCCAGGTAGCTTGCTGCATTCACATTTTGATAAGATTCTTACAGATAGGCTGCTCTTCCACAATAGAAATTCATTTTCTGTTCAATGTGCTTAGTGAACTTCTATAAATGAAAAGATTTTTTTTGCTGATATATAATTTGGGGGTTTCTCTGGCCTTGTTTATTGAATTATTGTATTTTGGAGGAAGAAAAATAATTTTCCCTCTGCCCTTTGGAGTTCTTGTCTGAGGACATTGAAATAAAAGATTAACAAGGGAAAAACAAACATAAGTTTATTAACACATATACCCCATGTATATATGGGAGATATCCAGGTTAAAATAAATAACTCTAAGTGGTAGCTTAGAACTCTAGATCGTATAGCATCTTTAACAAAGAACATTTGTGAAAAAATGACATTAGAAAATAAAGTAGTTTTAGGGTGCCAAGGATAGAGATAAAGGAAAGTTTGTTATTTAGATTCCTCTAGTGCCATCACTTCATGGGAAATAGATGAGGAAACAGTGTCAGACTTTATTTTTGGGGGCTCCAAAATCACTGCAGATGGTGATTGCAGCCATGAAATTAAAAGACACTTACTCCTTGAAAGGAAAGTTATGACCAACCTAGATAGCATATTCAAAAGCAGAGACATTACTTTGCCAAATAAGGTCCGTCTAGTCAAGGCTATGGTTTTTCCAGTGGTCATGTATGGATGTGAGAGTTGGACTGTGAAGAAGGCTGAGTGCCAAAGAATTGATGCTTTTGAACTGTGGTGTTGGAGAAGACTCTCGAGAGTCCCTTGGACTGCCAGGAGATCCAACCAGTCGATTCTGAAAGAGATTGGCCCTGGGATTTCTTTGGAAGGAATGACGCTAAAGCTGAAACTCCAGTACTTTGGCCACCTCATGCGAAGAGGTGACTCATTGGTAAAGACTCTGATGCTGGGAGGGATTAGGGGCAGGAGGAGAAGGGGATGACAGAGGATGAGATGGCTGGATGGCATCACGGACTCGATGGACATGAGTCTGAGTGAACTCCGGGAGTTGGTGATGGACAGGGAGGCCTAGTGTGCTGTGATTCATGGGGTCGCAAAGAGTCAGACATGACTGAGCAACTGAGCTGAACTGAACTGAGTGCCATCCCGACCCAGGAATCGAACCTGGGTCTCTTGTGTTGCAGGCAGATGCTTTACCCTCTGAGCCACCAGGAAAGCCTATCTCCAGGCTAATAGGATCTAAAGTTGTCTCCATTGATTAACTTCTGTTCTTTTCTTGAAAGAATTGGTTAAGCAGATAGAGGAAGTAGGGAGCTTTTCTTATATCTGCTTCTCAGTTGCCTTCAACTCATAGTTCAGTTCAGATCACTCAGTCAGGTCAGACTCTTTGTGACCCCATGGACTGCAGCATGCCAGACATCCCTGTCCATCACCAACTCCTGGAGCTTGCTCAAACTCATGTCCATTGAGTTGGTGATGCCATCCAACCATCTCATCCTCTGTCATCCCCTTCTCCTCCTGCCTTCAATCTTTCCCAGCATCAGGGTCTTTTCTAATGAGCAGCTCTTTGCATCAGGTGGCCAAAGTACTGGAGTTTCAGCATCAGTCCTTCCAAAAAATATTCAGGACTGATTTCCTTTAGGAAAAACCATAGCTTTCACTAGATGGACCTTTGTTGGCAAAGTAACGTCTCTGCTTTTAATGTGCTGTCTAGGTTGGTCACAACTTTTATTCCAAGGAGCAAGCATCTTTTAATTTCTGGCTGCAGTCACCACCTGCAGTGATTTTGGCCAGATCTACCTTCAGATCATAATGCCAAATTGGAAAATCTGGGGATGGTATATTCTGCTACCTTTCAGTTTTAAGGGACACATCAAGGAAAAAAGTTCAGCTTGTCTTGACAAAAGTATTACAGCAATAATCCAGTTACACTAGAATTTTGCAGATTGCTCCTGTGGATAATTTCACTAAAACAATGAATTATCTGAGTTATTTTTCTTCGCTTGATAATTTTCAGAATGTTGTACAGCTATAGATAGTGCTGCCAGTGGATATTGATAATATTCTCTGGAAAATAGTAAGACCATGTTAAAAATTTTTTTTTCCTTACAGGACAATTTAGATTAAGTCCTCCTTAAAGGCAGGAAGTTTGCCTAAAATAACTTTTATGACTTCTTCTTGTTCTGTTGTTCTAAATTTATTGCAGTGACCTTTCCAGTAAGCCCAAGGTAGGGACATTCAATTTTTCTGTCTATTTTGACTATTTTAATATTGCCTCTAATTACCTCTCTCTACCTCTCTTAATTTGAAAATAGGCCAATTAAAAAATAATAAGGATGGAGTAGATGCCATTTTCCTAAAAATATGAGCTTAGAATTCAATTTATACATTTCCTTAGGAAAATCTTTTGCATAAATAATTTTCTTCTGTCTTGGGGCATCCAGCCTTTTCTCTTTCCCCCTACTATGGGATATGTGCTCCCTGGGCTAGATTCCTGAGTATCACGGTACCACAGGTGACAATGGCTTTTAAATATATGTCCCTCTGGGCCTCTGGTTGAGTATACCTACTGAGCTCTCAGCTGGGACCTGACTGGCTGAGGCTTCTCTAAAGACTCTAAGACTGGCTCTAAGACTTTGCTAAAGCACTTTTTTCTAATGTTTTTTTCCACGGGGCACTACAGATGGATTAGAGCCAGGCAGTCATTAGCTGTTGTGAATTTCTTTTGGCTTCACATTTCAGTGTGTTCCTTTCCTGTGAATTATACTTACCTTATATTGAGGATCTTCAGAGGCAATAGATTGGAAATGTGTGTGTGTGTGTGTGTGTGTGTGTATATATATGTTTGTGTGTATACATATATATTTATGTGTATATATATGTTTTATATATGTATATGTTTATTTATATGTATATATACATTTATG
>SJYC01096517.1:0-11508 GCA_006408675.1 Madoqua kirkii | reverse complement strand
TATATCTTTTCCATGCATATCTTTGAACTTAGAACAAATGTAGATATTCATAATCAATACATGTTTTTCCTGTCTTCAATTGTATATTAATTGTATCACATTGTATACCACAGGAAATGTAGTAATCATATTTGATAATTATGTAATATTTACTAATTACTAAATAGTATACCATATTTAGTAATTGTGATAGTATCATAATTAAATATGACAGTATTTTAAATTTTTAGATCAATTGAAGAATTATAAAAGGATAGATAAAGCTTCGTATGAGCTAAAAAATCTTAGAAATATCCACTGGTTCAGTGTTGATACTGAGAGAGAATTACATGATGAATTTGGCTAAAATAGTCATTATCCTCTAAAAATGGCATGATGACACGACTCACTTTCAAGCAGAACTCTGTTAGAAATGAGAGATATATTCAGCATCTAAATCCAAAATCTAGAATTGCAAATATTAATATTCATCTCTATGCAGCAAGTTCTGTCACTGCAAGATGATTCCTGCAACTACATGCTCATGATATTACACACATTTTCTCTTTGGGCCAGTGACTGGGTAGGCCTTTACTGAATACAAAATGAATTAAAACTAAAATATATATGTGATTGCTTTAAAAGCAAGTACATTGTCAATATTGTCTGTTAATATTCAGAGAGTTAAAAATTCTTACCATTCTTCTAGAAAATATAAGATTCAGTAGGGATTCAGAGATTTACTCATTCATATAGTGTAAGTCATAGACAAATGATGGAATATAGTAGTTCAGTTCAGTTCAGCCACTCAGTCATGTCTGACTCTTTGAGACCCCTTGAACCGCAGCATGCCAGGTCTCCCTGTCCATCACCAACTCTTGGAGTCCACCCAAACTGATGTCCATTGAGTCGGTGATCTCATCCTCTGTTGTCCCCTTCTCCTCCTGCCCTCAATATTTCCCAGCATCAGGGTCTTTTCAGATGAGTCAATTCTTTGCATCAGGTGGCCAAAGTATTAGAGTTTCAGCTTAAGCATCAGTCCTTCCAGGGAATGCCCAGGACTAATTGCCTTTAGAATGGACTGGTTGGATCTTCTTGCATTCCAAGGGACTCCCAAGAGTCCTCTCCAACACCATAGTTCAAAAGCATCAATTCTTCTGTACTCACCTTTCTTTATAGTCCAACTCTCACATCCATACATGACCACTGGAAAAACCATAGCCTTGACTAGACAGACCTTTGTTGACAAAGTAATGTCTCTGCTTTTTAATATGCTGTCTAGGCTGGTCATAAATTTTCTTCCAAGGAGTGAGCATCTTTTTATTTCATGGCTGCAGTCACCATCTGCATTGATTTGTGATATAGTAGTTACCTTTGTGATATAGTAGTTATTTGGTAATTCTTGACTATGTCTGTTGGCAACTTGCCTTACAAGTTCAGCACTATATCCTTTTAACTCATTATTGATCCAGAGATTTTTGCAGAAACTGATGCCTGTGGCTGGCCAAATATTAATTCTGTTATTTCATTAACACTTTATGGGTTATTACATTCAGTAGTTATACTTGACCCACTTGTAAAGTTTTCTCCAGCATTGTGAGTTTTATTTTCACTTTCCATATTAGAATCAATCACTAAGGATTGTTTTTTGTTGTTGTTGGTCTAATATTCACATTGTCTGAATCAGAACAATATTCTGAAGAATTATCATCTTCTGAAACACTAGTATATACATTGCTCAGACAATCAGAGAAAGTATCTGCATAAAATTCACCAAAAAATTCTTCACTTAAAATTTTGCAGTGCATCATTTTTGAAAATTTTAGGGTAATTAACTTGTGTTTGTAATGCACACAAGGATAAAACAAAAACCTGACAAAGCAAAATGTAAATGATAGCAACAATCATATATTTTATATTGAAACCTTGATCAATTTTAAGCTCTACAACTTTCTAACAACAGTGATATTAATTGTATCACTCTGTATAAACATATTAATACACCTCCAGTCAATAATGTGTTGTTTCTATGTTTTAACATGTAGATCAGTTTCATTGTTTTTAATCATAGTATAAGACAGACACACAAACATGTACATACCCAGATTTTTCCTATTACTCTTAGAGATGAGTTGTTTTCACTTTTTTCTTATTCTTTTTTCTTACTAACCATGCTGCAGGAACATCTAAGGACATAACAATTTGTGTACATGGGCAGCAGTTTCTTTCAGACAGAAATCTAGCAGAATTGTTGAACTGTAAGCACAGGTTTTTTTTTTTTTTTTTGCTGAGTATTGCCAAATTGGTTTCTAAAGTGTGCATGAATTTCCACCAACTATATATCGTCATCAGTTTTTGGTATCTTTTGACCAACTGGTCATTCACTTTGGTCAATTTGATAGTTATGAAATGTAATTTGTCTTTAATTTTCATTTTCCTGAATCAGTAATGCCTTTAAATGTATTGTCAAGTTTGTATTTGTGTTGATTTTTTTTCATTTTTCTATTTTGTTTTTAATCTTCATTTTACTGTTTTGTGGAAGTATTTTCTATATTCTTCTAACATTTATATGCAATTTACATTCTAGCTATCTTCTCAAAATCTTTGGCTTGTCTTTTTATTTTTCAATGGGATCCTCTGTTATACAGAGGTTTTAAATTTAAATGTAGTCAATACTATCGATTTCTCTCCATTATGACTTGCAATCTCACCTTTATTCTAAAGGTTTTATAGTTTTGTTCTTGCATTTAGGTCTTTATTCACAACTTATTTTTGTGTATAATCTGAGATAATATCTATTTTTATAAACACAAATAGCTTTCTTACAGCTTTATTTACTACAGGGTCTGTTATTTACTTTGTTTTTTTGTAGTGCAGTCTTATTAACCAAGTCTCTATATAGATGCACCTCTTTTTTATTCCATTGATTAGATGGCCTCTCCATATGTTGACACAATTCTGTTTGTATCACTGAATATTGATAGTGTATTATCCTATTTTTTATTATATTGTTGTTAAAAATTGCTTTGGTTAATTTTAACTCTTCTTCCATGTGAATTGTCTTTATGCTCTGTTATTTCATGCTATGTTGATCACTTCTATTTTTATAAACACAAATAGCTTTCTTACAGCTTTATTTACTACAGGGTCTGTTATTTACTTTGTTTTTTTGTAGTGCAGTCTTATTAACCAAGTCTCTATATAGATGCACCTCTTTTTTATTCCATTGATTAGATGGCCTCTCCATATGTTGACACAATTCTGTTTGTATCACTGAATATTGATAGTGTATTATCCTATTTTTTATTATATTGTTGTTAAAAATTGCTTTGGTTAATTTTAACTCTTCTTCCATGTGAATTGTCTTTATGCTCTGTTATTTCATGCTATGTTGATCACAATTTTATTATGATTTTTATGAAAATTGCATAATAATTTTTAAGAGAATTTGCATTTATTCCTGAATCTGATAAAGCTCTCCATATAGTTTGGGCTTCCCAGGTGGTTCTGGTGATAAAGATTGTGCCTGCCAGTGCAGGAGATGCAGGAGACTCAGATTCAGTCCTTAGACTGGGAAGATCCTCTGGAGGAGGGCATGGCATCCTGCTCCAGTATTTCTGCCTGGAGAGTCCCGTAGACAGAGGAACCTGACAGGCTACAGTCCATGGAGTCACAGAGAATCAGACACTACTGAAGTAACTTTTGCAGCACTCAGCATAACTTAGACAATCTTGTAAGACATTAAATAGTAAATTTTACATATTTTTTCTCTATAATGTTGTTCTACATTATAAGATTTAATCTTAAATATGCTTTTTTATGCCTTTATGCATTTTTTAAAAGTGACATTTTCTAATTGTTGTACATCTTTGAGTTGGCACTAAACAGGTTAATAGCTGATTAAGAATTAGAGCTTCCTTTCTCATATTACCTTCTTCAACACATTGAAAATCTTCTTCCAAGAAAGAGTTCTTGGCCTTGTGGCATTGTGGAGGAATTCTGTCTTATGTGCTTGCTGGAGAACATAGTGGATGATATGGCAGATCCTGCCTGGATTGTAAGTATGTTAAGGGAAAATGGAGAAAGCACAATTGGTTAGGTATTGAGAAGACTGCATGGCTGACAACTTCTTCCAAGGAGCCAACTGAATACATTTTGTAGGCTTTCCCAGTGGCTCAGTGGTAAAGAATCCTCCTGCAATGCAGGAGACAAAGGATATTGGGTTCAATCCCTAGGTCAGAAAGATCCTCTGAAGGAGGGCATAACAACCCGTTCTAGTATTTTTGCCTGGGAAATCACATGGACAGAGAAGCCTGGTGGGCTACAGTCCATGGGGTTGCAAAAGAGACACAACTTAGTGACTAAATAACAACATGTGGGTTCTGAATCTCATCGATCAATCAACAGAGTTGTCAGTAAAAGGCACCAGTTTTATTGTCTACTGTGGGTTTGTGGGAAGTATTTGAAGCCCGCCTGAAAGAATGCCAGCTGTTGCCAGGATGCTTGAACATGATCTTCCATGATAAGTGTCAGTGAAAATAATACATATTTCAATCATTCACTATGTCTGCTTAAGGTCGGAATATAGTCTACACTTTTTCATGGTCAAACTCAATTATCATGTTCTGTGAAACTTCCTGAATTTTCACTATGTTAGCTGATTATCAATGTTGTGATAGTTTTGAGTGTACAGCAAAGCGACTCAGCCATATCAATTCTCCCCCAAACTTCCCTCCAGAATTCCTTTGCTATGGAATTCTGCAGTGTATTTCCAGTGTACGATAGGCTCATGAAAAGTGTGTATCAGCTTCTGTTCATTTTCTGAAGCTGTCTATAGAATGCAACTTACCTCCCCTTTATTAAGTTCCTCTGGCCATTTTATAGATAATTACCAACCCCATAAATATGCAGAACAATATACTCATGACAATACATGAAATTCATTACATAATTTGTAGATGCAAACAAATTTAATTGACCTCAAAAAAACTTTTGTAAAAATCACTGATGAGGAGCTCTACATTATGGTGAATGTTGGAGATACAAAGAAGAAAAAAAAAAAAAAGACTCTTGGCTTCTGCCCTGTTAGAGCTCGTTAATTCCGTACATACAGTGTTGTTCCTGCAGGCTCCGTCTACTTCGTGGGATAGGTTAAATCAACTTATATTTTTCCTGAGTTTATGACCAACTCCAAGCCAGCCCAGAAAGTCTTTATATTTCTACCAAAGTGACTATTGGTGAACGTATTGAGTATTTCAGTGAGTTATCCAAGAATGAACCAGAAGATGGGCTCAGAGCCCAGTTACTCCCAGGTGAAAGCTGTAGCTATTTAAATAAAAGGTGTGAGAGTGTTAGTTCCAGTTGAACCTCCTCGCCCTTCCTGCAAGAACCTGCCAGTAGCATTGTCTGGGGTGGATGCTGCTTAGTACTGGAGCAGTTGCTCCGGCTATACCAGACTCCTGGGGAAGGCAGTTGTGCACCAATGCTGCATTCAGAGTGTTCCTTTATGTTTCATGTTAAAAGGCCAGTGACTTAAAAACTGGATTTTTTCCCCCTTCCTATTGCTGTGAGGCTGAACAACTAGAAGCTGTACAACTACCATCCATGGAAACTCCTGGCTCTTTTCAAGCCAGAGAAATGCCAGAAAATATTTGTTGTATTGAAAGTTTCTTGTTATTGTTGTTCAGCTGCTAAGTTGTATCCGACTCTTTGTGACCCCATGGGCTGCAGCACACCAGGCTTCCCTGTCCTTCACCACCTCCCAGAATTTGCTCAAATGCATATCCATTGAGTCAGTGATGCTATCCAACCATCTGTACTGACATCATCTATTTTCAATTCATCACTTTATAGTTTGACTAAAAAAATGAAAGAAATGAGAAAAGCCTAATTACTAAAAGGCAAATTACTTCTTTTTTCTAATTCTGCATGTTGTTTAGGCAAGACAAATAACCCTTCAAATATCTTGACCATTTCTGATGTTATTAAAATTGTTTATCATTGTTACCTGAAATTGGAAGTGAGGCAGGCTTTAAATTCGGTGTCTTGATTAGTAAATGTAATTCTTTCAAAAATGCATAAAATTCAGCAGAGAATACAAGGTGTAAAGATCTAAATGCAGAGTTATTTTACAACCACAGTTAAAAGGTAAATAAGGCATAGTGAGATGATGACATCTTAAAACCTGTGTTGTCACATTAGAGAAGGATTTGTACTATAGCTATGATTATATATTATTGAATAGATTATCATAAAGATCATCACCATAATTTTCTTTAACAAGATATTCAGCCTTCAAACTACCTCATTTTTTCACATCCAGTCTTGAGAGACTATTTGATCACCTCTGATTCAAGAGTCAGAGGTGACTTAGAAACCATACCACCCTGGGTGGTTTGATCAAACCCAGGTTTGATCCCTGGATTGTGAAGATCCCCTGGAGGAGGGCATGGCAGCCCACCCAATATTCTTACCTGGAGAATCCCATGGACAGAGGAGCCTGGCGGTCTACAATCCATAGGGTTGCAAAAAGTCAGACATGACTGAAGCAATTTAGCACACAGAGTGGGGAAAAAGGGGATACATTCTTAAAAAAAAAAACTTGCTTGTTTATATTTCCTTGAATGTATTGCTGAATTGAGATATTAGCACCTTTAAGTATTAGAACCTTGGTCTAAATAGCAGTTGCTATGTTCTGAATGTTTGTGTCTTTTCAAAATTCACAGCCAAAACTTAATGCCCAATGTAATATTGTTATAAGATAGGACCTTTGAGAAGTGATTATGTCATGAGAGTGGAGCCCTCATGACTGAGATTAATGCTTTTACAAAAGAAATTCCATAGAGCTCTCTAGCCCCTTCCACCATCTGAATATACAGTGAGAAGTCTGCAACCCGGAAGAAGGCTCTCACCCTATAATGTTGGCACTCTTAACTCAGAGTCCAGCCTCCAGAACTGTGAGAAATAAATTTATGTTGTTTATAAGGTGCTTAGTCTATGGTATCTTGTTATAGCTGTTCAAACAGACTAAGACACCTGTTAACCACCTATTGTTAATTTATTAGTATATACCACACCTTTCTCCTTATGGATGTGAGAGTTGGACTGTGAAGAAGGCTGAGCACCAAAGAATTGATGCTTTTGAACTGTGGTGTTGGAGAAGGCTCTTGAGAGTCCCTTGGAGTGCAAAGAGATCCAACCAGTCCATCCTAAAGGAGATAAGCCCTGGGTGTTCTTTGGAAGGAATGATGCTAAAGCTGAAACTCCAGTACTTTGGCCACCTCATATGAAGAGCTGACTCATTGGAAAAGACTCTGATGCTGGGAGAGATTGGGGGCAAGAGGAGAAGGGGACGACAGAGGATGAGATGGCTGGATGGCATCACCAACTCAATGGATGTGAGTTTGAGTGAACTCTGGGAGATGTTGATGAACAGGGAGGCCTGGAGTGCTGCGATTCATGGGGTCACAAAGAGTCAGACATGACTGAGCAACTGAACTGAACACCTTTCTCCAAAGTATATTTGTTTCCTAGAAATAGTAAAGTATTAATAACTGGTAAAGAATTCACCTGTAAATGCAGGACACAGGTGATCCCTGGATCAAGAAGATTCCCTGGAGAAGGAAATGGCAACCTACTCCAGTATTCTTGCCTGGGAAATGCCATGGACAGAGGAGCCTTGAGGGCTACAGTCCATGGGGTCACAAAAGAGTCTGAGCCAATTTATTGACTAAATAGCAAAGCAAATGGAAATTAAAAGGAAGATTAGGAAATATTAAATGGTAAGATAAAAATAAATTGGAAAACTTATTAATAGGTGAATTGTTGGATTATTTATCAAAATTCAAGGGAAAATATGATAATGATATGTATCGAAGTTCACAAGGTGAGGTAGGCAGACTCTAAGATCACCTCTGCTTGAGTGTGGCCTGGGATGGTAACTTGCTTCTAATTTGTAGACTACAACAGAGGTGATGGTATGTCACTTCTGTGATTAGATTACATAAAAGTGTGACTGCTGTTCTGCTGGCTGACAGGCTTTCTCTCTTGTTGGTTTCAATAGTGTAAATTATTATGTTGGGGACATCCACATACAGGAACTTTAGGGAAGATTCCAACCAATATCCAGTAAGAAAATGAATCCAGTAACCCCTAGGAACCACGCTTCAGCAAACAACCATGTAAGCAAACTTTGAAACTCCTTCTCCAGTTGAGCCTTCAGATGAGAACTTAGCCCTCACAGCACCTTAATTGCAGCTTCATAGGCGACTATGAAGCAGAGGATTCCACTGAACTGTAGCTGGATTTGTGAAATACAGACAGTGAGACATAATAACTGTATGGCATTTTAAGATGATAATTTTTATATAACATGACATAATAAAGAGAAAGTTAATTTTTTAATGCAAGTAATATTTTCTATAGACCTATAAACAAGAATTCTGTACTACATAATGTCTTTGCCAACAAATTAATAGGAGATGGAGAAATGTGAATTAGTGACTATTTTGTATGAGTCTTCTATAAAAACTATGCATGTAAATCTTATAAATTTTGTAGGCTTTAATTTAAACCCTTTTAAAATGCTTTGGGGTACCAACTCAAGATAATAAAGGCAACAAAAGTTACTATCTCATGAGCCAGTTTAACATAGGAGTAGGACATGAAGAATCTGCATGAGTGAGTAGATATTATGTCCTTTGTGTGTGTGTGTTCAGCTGTTCTGCCTGACTATTTGGGAGCCCATGGACTGTAGTCCATCAGTCTCCTCTGTCCATGGGATTTTCCTGGCAACGGTAGTAGAGTGGGTTGACATTTCCTCCTCCAGGGGAACTTCCTGACACAGGAATCCAACTGGCATCTCCTGCCTCTCCTGAATTCATATGTCACATGTGCTCTTTGCAAATTCTGGGCTGTTGTAAATTCTTGGCTGGATCCTCTCAGGAGTGCCACAGTGTAGATAATCTGCATTGTCAATTAAAGTGGCATCCGTATGCTTTATATGTGTGGCATGCAGGCAAAAGGCTTGGCATTATCATTGGAAAATTCAAAACCTGGCTCACATTCTGATCTTGACAGAGGACCATTCAGCTTCTATTTGGAAGAGGACTCCCAGGGTGCCAGAGAGTAGAATTATTTTTTCCCAAAAAATATTTTTGAATTTGCTCAGGTGTTTGACTAAGGAAGGAAATGGCAACTCACTCCAGTATTCTTGCCTGGAAAATCCCATGGACAGAGGAGCCTGGTGGGCCACAGTCCATGGGGTCAGGAGTCAGATATGACTTAGCAACTAAACTACCACCGCCACCATTTGACTAAGACTCTGAGATCCTCGATATCTATGTCATTTGCATGGAGGAAGATGTTTTCACCTTAATAAAACATTAAGGGTAGTTATTAACCAATTAGTTCCCAAGACATTAAAAAGGTTTCAGTTATACCTACATGCTATCTGTTTTGCATGAGGACTTCGGCCTGGTACCCATGCCTAGATGTGTCAGCTGCAAATCATAGCCTCAAAGAATGGAATGGTTAGATGTCTTGGATAAAGGCATTTAGAATTCAATATTTCTGCATTTGAGGAAGACTGATGAACCCTTCTTTTAACTTTGATTTTTACGTATACTTTTCTTTCTTGGAAGCATGTCATACAATTAATACATCATTGAAATATACTTGCTACATCATTTCTATTGAAGCAGTACACTACTGCAGTTGGTTCAAAGGGCCTGCCCTGAAATTGGACTTCCTAGTTTTGATTCCTACTCTGTCACACACTGGTCAGTGAGTTATTTGCTTTATCTGTGCCTTTTTTTTTCTTCCCGGTGAAATGTTAATGGTACTTTCTCTTTCTGGGGAATTGCAGAAGTAAATGAATGCAAAGTCTTATATTTTACACATACTAAGTGTTCTCTAATTATGAGATATTAAATACTTAGCTAGTGGATAC
The DNA here is from genome assembly GCA_006408675.1 of Madoqua kirkii. Lineage (NCBI taxonomy): Eukaryota > Metazoa > Chordata > Mammalia > Artiodactyla > Bovidae > Madoqua > Madoqua kirkii. The sequence continues at coordinate 1,580 of SJYC01096517.1, read as the reverse complement.
TGTTTTTCTTTCAGATCACAAATTTGTTACAAGTTCTCTTATGTATTAAGGCCTCTGCTAACATGTTATAATAAAGCCATGTCAGCAGAGTAGGAAAAGATGGTTCCCTCTGCAGAAGTAACAAAATTCTCATCAGTAGTGGTGAAGAGCTACACCAGGTTAAACTGTAGTTCTGTAGTAACTCTTGAGACAATTTCTGGATGTCAAGGTGTGCTAGGATTAGCTCTGTGGTAATTTTCAGTGTGGTCCACCAAACAGTCCATACTCCTCCTTCCAGACACATGGCTGAATTGTGCCTCCTCACACCGTTGAACTTAGTCAGGGCCAAGAGAGGTGCCTTTCTACAGTGCATAAGAAGTCTAGGTCTTGTTTTCTTTCCTTCCTATGTTCCTCATTGTTTGCAGTGAAGAAACCTCCAATCAGCCTATTCCATAGAATAAGGGTTGTGTTGAACAAAGCTAGGACTTCGTCCTTAGGAAAAGGGGGACTTTCTGGTGGTCCAGCAGATAAGACTCTGTACTCCCAGTGCAGGAGGTGGTGTTCAATCCCTGGTCATGGAACTGAGATCCCGTATACTGCAGCTATTGAGCCCACATACCTTAGAGCCCTGGTGCTGCAACAAAGACCCAGAGCAGCCAAAAAAAAAAAAAAAAATCTGAGAAGAGTTTGGGATCATCCTGAATAAAGCTAAAGATACACAAGACACAGAAATTCCATACCAAAAAGAAAAAGAAAACTAGGAGACCTTTAAAACATCTAGAATAATTAGCAATACTTCAGGCTGTAAAATGGACTCACTAAAATGAGAAACAACAGGTAAATGCTGAGAAGGCCATTCTAATATTTTGTGAATGCTAAAAAAAGATTCAATAATGATAGGAATGGAATGAAAGAGATGAAAGAGAATCCAGAAGAGATCATAGAAACAATTGAAAATGATTTGCCATTTCCACCAATAGAAAAATAGAACATAGAAGAAAAAAATTAGACTGTAGGGAAAAGAAGGGTTCAGTGTGAGAAATACTGAGTTTTTTGATCCCTATAGAAGCATGCAAATCAAAATGCCCAGTAGTCATTTAGAAATATCAGAGAAAGAGTGATCAGAATGAAGACTAGAAATGTAGCATGTAATGATGTTTGTGGAGGAGAGATTTTCAAGAAAAATATGATCAGATTTAAAAAAGGGAGAGGAAGAGAGAGAAGGAATGATAAAACTAAGGGTCATTTAATTTGGTTGTCCAATTTTATAGTTTCATCTGGATTAGGAGACTTAACATACATTCATCTCAGCTCTAAAACTCTGGTGCCATTGAAGTTTCTAATGCATATGTCTCTAGGTATTTCGGCTGCTACTGCTGAAAAATTAATTCTGAAAAATACTGGCTAATTTCAAGTGCTACTTTTATTTTAGATTTTTAGCTTCTACTATATTACTAGTTTTATCTGTATTTTTTTTTTTTTGCCTTTCCTAACAACTAACTGGTAATATCTGCAATTTTACATTGTTTAGTTTTTTTTTTTTTTTAAAACTTTTAAGTATTTCCATCTCCCATGGAAGTGAAAGTCACTCAGTCTGATTC
>SJYC01096514.1:0-17354 GCA_006408675.1 Madoqua kirkii | reverse complement strand
TCCAGTTCTAACTGCTGCTACCTGACCTGCATATAGGTTTCTCAAAATTCAGGTCAAGTGGTTTGGTATTCCCATCTCTTTCAGAATTTTCCACAGTTTATTGTGATCCACACAGTCAAAGGCTTTGGCATAGTCAATAAACAGAAATAGATGTTTTTTGGAACCCTCTTGTTTGTTCTATAGAAACTGTAATTGGTTACACTTAGCTTAGTTAAAATACAATGTTTGTCATGATACTGCTCCTCAAACTTTGTGTTTATACTACAAAAACTATTTTTATCTTCAATGTGAAACTTTTTAATTGGATTTTTAAAGTCAACAAGAATAGCAGATCTTTTACTTTCAACAGAATGAGTTTTGAAATGTTTGATGTTGGATTCATAAATTGCATTTAAAAACCTATTATCAGAATTAACTGATTTCTTTCTGAAGCATCCAAGACACCGAAATAAAATTTATAAATTTGAGCTATTTACAAAGTGGATGTACTGCTAATGGAGCTAACTAGTATTAGAAGCTGACCCACTTCTCATCTGAGTATAAAAAACTTGAAAATTGGCAAAATGAATTTAAACTGAGACTTGTTTGATCTAAATGAAAATCCATGCATCACAATAGCACGTGCAGCACATTCTGCAACTGCCTTACTTTAAATAGTTGCCATGAGCACAGTTTTAAAAAAAAATTACTATTAACTTTTCAAACTAGATGCTTATGTTTCTTCTGCAGATTTGTGTCATCATTTACATGGGATAAAAGAAATCACTATTCTTCTTGCCTTAGAGAGTAAATGTTGATAAACGTTTTGTGCAAGCTAAGCAAGTCATCATCAGCTTTCTTAAAGGATGAAATTTAATGTTTAAATTTTAATTTAAAATTATTTTTCCTTAGCTCATTGCTTCTGAAAGGGCTTATTGTAAACTCAGAAATCATTGTCAAACAAAATAGTCTTTGATTTATACTGTTTAGTGCTATGTGACAGAACAACTGTAAAAAGGATATCTACAGCTGATCATAATGTATTTACAGAACATAGTTCATGTCCATCTAAACTATAATTTCCCATGTTTCCCACTTACCCCACTGGCTTATGCATGCCAGACCCATTGAGCAACTGTCTTGGTGCACCACATTCCTCCCAGGGATATCAAATACTTTTTTCACCACCACCTGACCCTAACTGCCTGTATCTGAACATACCTTGTTTTATCAGTGAGTGCTTAGAAAAGTTATATTTTGTCAGGAATGAGAGATGTGTTATTGGTGGTCTCTTTGCACATTTTACCATGTGTTAAAGTAAGACTTATGTTTGCTGCATACATGATCGAGCCATTACTATGTGGCTACAAATACAAAATTATGGTTTACTGTAATCATCTTGATTTATTTTAATGTAATTATTTTAATAATAAATCAATAAATTGAAAAAGTGCTGTACATGTGTTAATCTGGATGGGATGCTCTGACAATTTGAATATATCGGGAATGAATCACAACAAAATTTATGGTTATTATATTATTTTTAATCCAGATTAGAATTTATGGGGCATCTTTTTAATTTTCCAAATATTCCAATTCTCCAATATTTAATTTTCCAAATACTGTTGGATTGAACAATAGTAAAGCAGTTCTTTTTTGCAAATTACTATTCTGTCTCAGGAAACTTATTTGTACTCTAAATCTCTGCCTTTCTATTTAAAATGAAATTAATAATGTGTAACTCTCAGTAACCTTATGAGGATTAAATTGAGAAGGACTTAAAAGAGACTGACACAAATAAATCACTCAAATAATGATATTTTCTTAGCTAGTATGACTAAAAATGTTGATTATAATATATATAATGTGTACAATTATAGTTTTCATACCTTTCAAGATGTTGGTATCATTATTTTACTACCAAAAACTGTATCATGGAAGCATTATTGAAATGAACAACATTACACACGTTTTTTGAGAGTGAAATTGAATTCTTAGAGGAAAAGTTGGCAATACAAATCAGAATCCTTAGACCTGTGCATAGTATTTGACTCCATAATTGTCACATTTTTCAGTATTTGTTCAAAAGTAATAAACCTGGATATGACAGAATATATAACTGCAAAGTTGTTCATTGTACTGCTGTTTAAACAGCAAGAAATTGGAAGTAAACTAAATGTCCAAATATTAAGCCTTGAGTTAATAAATTATGGCACATATAGTATAGTAGGGAGAAATCATTAAAAGCACTGAGATAGAAGTTTAATGACATGCAAATATATTCATGTCATCTTCACTGAAATATAGACTACAAAACTAAGTGTATTATTAATTCCCAACTTTGTTTTATACTATTTTGACACACATACACATGACTGAGAATTTCTTAACCAAATGGGCAACAGTGATTCTGAGTAGTAAAATGACAAGTTGTTTTCAGCTGTGCTGTGTGTGTTCAGCTGCTCAGTTGTATCCAACTCTGTATAACCCCATGGACTGTAGCCTGCCAGTCTCTTCTGTCCATGGAATTTTCCAGGCAAGAATACTGGAGTGGGTTACCATTTCCTCCAGCAGGGGATCTTCCTGACCCAGGGATCAACCAGCATCCCCTGGATCTCCTGCATTGCAGGTGGATTCTTTACCACTGAGCCACCCGGGAAGCCCATTTTCAGCTGTATATAACCACAAAACCAATACAATTTTACTTAAAAATAAAGGTAGTATAATGTCCCATGAAAGAGAAATCCACAGAATAGAGTGACTTTCTAGAATACTTGTATCAAGGTGCCATTTCTGTTCCTCTGAGATTCTTCCAGCTTGGCCCCTTTGTCTGTGTATATCCTCATACTTAGTATGGTTTGCTTCACAAAGCATGAAGGCACCTATGGTTCTAAGCCACACAATGCCACACACATACAAGGCATTTTCAGTTCAGTTGAGTTCAGTCGCTCAGTCGTGTCCGATTCTTTGTGACCCCATGGACTGCAGCATGCCAGGCTTCCCTGTCTATCACCAGCTCCCAAACTCATGCCTGTCGCATCAGTGATGCTATCCAACCGTCTCATCCTCTGTCATTTGCATTTCCTCCTGCCTTCAATCTTTCCCAGCATCAGGGTCTTTTCCAATGAATCAGTTCTTCATATTAGGTGGTCAAAGTATTGGAGTTTCAGCTTCAGCATCAGTGCTTTCAATGAATATTTAGGACTGATTTCCTTTAGGATTGACTGGTTGGATTTCCTTGCAGTCCAAGTGACTCTCAAGAGTCTTCTCCAACACCACAGTTAAAAAGCAAGAATTCTTTGGTGCTCAGCTTTCTTTATATTCTTTATAGTCTAACTCTCACAATCATAGCTTTGACTAGATGGACCTTTGTTGGTAAAGTAATGTCTCCGCTTTTTAACATGCTGCCTAGATTGGTCATAGCTTTTCTTCCAAGGAGTAAGCATCTTTTAATTTCATGGCTCCAATCACTATCTGCAGTGTTTTTGGACCCCCAAAAGTTAAAGCTGTCACTGTTTTCGTTGTTTCCCCTTCTATTTGCCATGAAGTGATTGGACCAGATGCCATGATCTTAGTTTTCCGAATACTGAGTTTTAAGCCAACTTTTTCACTTTCTTCTTTCACTTTCATCAAGAGGCTCTTTAGTTCCTCTTCATTTTCTGCCATAAATGTCGGGTCATCTGTGTATCTGAGGTTATTGATATTTCTCCTGGCAACCTTAGTTCCAGCTTGTGCTTTATCCAGCCTGGCATTTCATATGCTGTACTCTGCATACAAGTTTAATAAGCAGGGTGATGATATGCAGCCTTGACATATTCCTTTCCCAGTTTGGAACCAGTCTGCTGTCCCATGTCCAGTTCTAGCTGTTGCTTCTTGACCTGCACATATATTTCTCAGAAGGCAGGTCAGGTGGTCTGGTATTGCCATCTCTTTAAGAATTTTGCACAGTTTACAGTGATCCATACAGTCAAAGTCCGCAAAACACACAAGGCATTTTAGGTTAGTCTTAATCATAAAAGAGTTTTGTATTTCATCTGATTTGAGCAACCAGAGCCAGACCCTAGTCAAAGGAGTATTCTGACTAAATGGATTGGGTTGATCAGATGTTGCTGCCCATCCCTGGGCTAGTCAAGATGGCAAAAGAAGCATCATGCTGATCTGCTTACCTCAGAGGTAACCATTGGGGAGGAATGAGGTCAACCCCATGCAGATTCTGTGGTTGCTACACAATGGGAAAGAAATGGAATAGATGCTGGTGGAGCAACACACATCTCTTTCCATTAAATACATTTTCTAGACATGAATTACATTCTATTAGTTATAGTAAGAAATTATAAATGATAACTGTTTAACTTTCATTCTGTAGGCATAACAGAACCCTCAGTGGCTGAATTAGCTCTATTATCATTACTGTCCCTTCCCTGGTAGCTCAGCTGGTAAAGAATCCGCCTGCAATGCAGGAGACCCCGGTTTGATTCCTGGACTGGGAAGATCTGCTGGAGAAGGGATAGGCCACCCACTCCAGTATTTTTGAGTTTCCCTGGTGGCTCAGACAGTAAAAACATCTGCTTGTAATGCAGAAGACTTGGGTTCAATTCCTAGGTTGAGAAGATCCTCTGGAGAAGGGAATGGCTACCCACTCCAGTTTTCTGGCCTGGAGAATTCCATGGACAGAAGAGCCTGGCAGGCTACAGTCCATGGGGTCGCAAAGTTAAGTTTTAGGAGAAAGTGACATATAGTAAGAAAACCACAAATAACACAATTTTCAGGTTACATCTCTGGGATAAGAACTGATCATGCATAATTTTCTATAATTTTTCATCTCTGGTCACAGAGATTATCCTGAGTTATTACTCAGGATTCCAAATGAAAACCATTTCATTCATGTTAGTGTAATTACATTTTTTCTTCAAATTACCCAGGTCAAAGTCTTGACTATTTACCTAGTCTTTTTAAGAAACAGTTTCATTAGTAAGTATTGCAACTGAACGTGTTTTTATTTACTTTTGGCTGTGCTGGTTCTTTGTTGCTGAGCTCTCAGGCTTCCTCTAGTTTCAGTGAGTGAGGTCTACTCTCTAGGGGCAGGGCCCGTGTGTCTCAGTGTGGCTTTTCTTGCTGTGCAGCACAGGCTCTAGGGAGTGGGCTCAGTAATTGTGGCACATGGGCTTAGTTGCCCTGCAGCATGTGGAGTTTTCCTGGACCAGGAATCAAACCCATGTCCTCTGCATTGGCAAGCAGACTCGCAACCACTGGACCACCAGGGAAATCCTGAATGTGTGTTTTTAATAAAAGCAACCCAAAATGAAACACTTGCAAAAACTCATTCTGAAAGTCTCCAGGTTAGTTGAGATGTAACTTTATATCGATCTCTGAATATTTTGTTACCATGTGTGTTCTTAGTCATGTCCAGTTCTTTATGACCTAACAGTCTGTAGCCCACCAGGCCCCTCTCTCCATGGAATTTTCCAGGCAAGAATGCTGTAGCAGGTTGCCATTTCTTACTCTAGGGGTTTTTTCCAACCCAGGAATTGAACCCACTTCTCTCATGTATCCTGCACTGTCAGGTGGATTATTTACCACTGCACTACCTGGGAAGCCCACGCCAAAGTCTGATATATGCCACAAGTGGGCATTGGATCTCAGTAGCAACAAATAAAGGAACCTCATGGACTAGGGTGTAAAAATGGGGTTCATGGTACAATTAACTGTACTTATCTAGCGTCTGTCTTAGGCAAGTCAGTCAAGAATGGTGGCCCACTGTTTCCATGGTTTTAAATTGAGATGATTGAGCCAAATGACCCCTGAGTTGCATTCCAATTCCAAATGGGGGAATTTTACACAGACCTGCTCTGGATAAGTGACAGAATCATGTTTCTCTTCACACTGTGACCCTGCCCTAGAGATCAAAGTAGAAGTAAAACAGAGCTTTATTTTTATAACATGGCATTTTATTCACAGTGCTTCATTCATTTTTCACTGCTGGATCTCAGAGCCTATTTGCAAAAGAATGTTAAAAAATGAAGCAAACACACGGCCTTGTGCATTTGGTGTTCATAAGGCTGTTACACTTTTCACCTCTGATCTTATGCTGCGTTAGTGTGGGTTCCCCTGCTCTTTTCTTCTGTGAACATCATGTGGAGAGCATTGAATTAATTATGTGCCTCAACTCAAGGCCCCAAATCATCAATGGTCCATACAAAGCCTGTTTCTTGTTTTCTTTTCCTAATTGTTCATATTTAACACCTTAGTTCAGTCCTGTTCACCTCCCCTCAAACTTATATGTTTATTAGATCTTTTATTTTTACATGCCCTGAAACAACAAATATTATTTTATTGCATATAATTTACAGAAAAGAATTTGTTAATTGACCTCATTTTGTTAATTTTTTAACTTTTTTAAATGAATAGTTTTTACAATTTTTTTTTTAAAAATTATTCATTAGTATTTGTTTATTTGACTGTGTTGGGCCTTCATTGTGGCCTATGGGATCTTTCGTTGCACTGTATGTGTCTTCTCTGTAGTTGTGACCTGCAGGCTCCAGAGCTCATGGGCTCCCTAGTTGTATTATTTGGGCTTAGCTGCCTTGCAGCATGGGAAATCTTAGTTTTCTGACTAGGGATTGACCCCCATCCCCTGCAGTGAATGTGGATTCTTAACCAGTAGACCACCAGGGAAGTCCCTGTTTCTTGTTTTTTAAATTCAGCATTATATTTTTATTATTTGCTCACTTTACTATTTGTACTCTGACCCATTGTACTTTGTGATGGCATAGTCATCCGCTATGTTTTACCTATCATCTTCCTAGAGGAAACTCAGGTGCCTCCCCCTCCTTGCTACCGTACATGATGTTGCAGTCAATATCTTCATGCTTACCTATAAGAATTTTAGAGGGGCAGATCATCAGGGGCAGAATTTCTGAGTCCTGTGATATACAGACTTCCTTGGTGGCTCAGTGGGAAAAAAATCCACCTGCCAGTGCAAAAGACGTGGGTTTGAACTCTGGATGAGGAAGATTCTCTGGAGGAGGAAGTGACAACCCACTCCAGTATTCTTGTCTGGGAAATCCCATGGACAGGGGAATCTGGTGGGCTATAGTCCATGGGCTACAAGGTAGGACTGAGCAACTGAACAACATCAGCAACACGATATTTAGAGACTTACTTTGCCTAAGTCATTCTGGATTGCTGTTCACTATGGCTGTGCAAAAGCATGTACTGTGGATTCTTGTTGTTCTTTCATATTATGTCTATGAGATTTAGTCACTGTGATATATAGCAGAAATAAACTCCTTTGCAGTGAAGTATAATATTCTAATGCTTGAAAGTCCACACTTCATTTATCTGTTCTAGAGTTGGCAACATTTAAGTTGTTGCCACACTGGGTTGTATTGACTAAATATTATTTAAAATATTAAATAATATTAATATCAAGTATTAATATTAATAAACACTAAATATTTTAAATATAGCCATAAATATTTTAAAAATATATTTTAATTTCTTTTTATTATATTAGCAGAAGTAAAATTCCTAGGTCCTTAAATATATATATATAAATTGGGTATATATGCAAAACTTCTAGGTTCTTAAATGTGTATGTATATATATAGTCCTTAGGAGCCTGGGGTACTACAGTCCATGAGGTTCAAAGAGTAGGACATGACTGAGTTAGAAACACTAGGTATATATGCAATTAATTTTAGTGTATGCTGCAACAAGTTTTCCAAAATACTGGACCAGTTTACACTCTCATAAGAAAAGTAGGAGCATTCCAGGTAGTCCAGATCCTTGGGAATTCTTCCAGTTTTAGATATTCTGACAGTTGTGTAGGTGTTTCTCAACCTGGCTTTAATTTGACCTTCCTTGATGAGTTATGATGCCAAGTTACCTTTTCATTATGCATGTGGTTAACAAGTACATATACTAAGGTAATAAGTGTATATGCTCATTAACCACATGGATGCCCTCTTTTTGTGAAGTACATTCTTAGTCTCTTTCCCAGTTTTTAAAAAATTAATTTTCAAGATTCAATATATGCTCTGAATATAGGCCCTTCATTGGAAATGTATTCCAAACGTAGTCTTGCGTTTTTCAAAATGCTGGTGGTATCTTTTGATAAGCAAATCATTTTCACTAAAGCTGATTTATGAACTCTTTTTAATAATGGTTCTTAAGTTCTGGTCAAGAAATTCTCGCCTAGCCCGAGGCCACAGTGATATTCTCCCATTTTTCCCTTTTCCTTTTCATTTTTAGGTGTCTGTGTTATGTCACGATTTCTTTGTGTCACGATTTCTACTCATCTGGTGTGAAACTCAAAGGACTTACGCTGTGTAAGAGGGAGTCGCCGTGGCCAGTGTGAACTTCCATACTGCTGCTGCTGCTGTTAACTAAGTCGCTTCAGCCGTGTCAGGCTTTGTGCGACCCCGTAGACGGCAGCCCACCAGGCTCCCCTGTCCCCAGAATTCTCCAGGCAAGAACACTGGAGTGGGTTTTGCCATTTCTTTCTCCAAGGCATGAAAGTGAAAAGTGAAAGGGAAGCCGCTCAATCATGTCTCTTAGCCACCCCATGGACTGCAGCCCACCAGGCTCCTTCACCCATGGGATTTTCCAGGCAAGAATATTGGAGTGGGGAACTTCCATACTAGCTGTTTTCAAACATTAGATACAGAGCTGGGAGTGTTCTGGTATGATAAAATTGTGTTAGATAAGGGATTTATTTGGTCCTGTCTTTAGAGAGACTGGAACAGAAGGAACTGCTGATATAGACAAGATCCCCTGGGTATAGCCTTATACCCTACTGACAGACTCCTGAAAATGTGACCACTGAGCCCAGGAACTTGAAGGGTCCTTCCTAGAGGACCTGACTCCAGGGCTCTGAGAGTTATTTCAGAGGGATTCTGCTTGAGGCTCTGTAGGAGCAGAAGGTAACTGACTTCCCACTCATGGTTGTTGAGGGACCCGTTGCTAGACTGCAGACTGCTTTGCTTCCTGCTCCTTGGAGTGGTTTGTAAATTGTACTTCTAAATATTCCCTACTTAGACTAACTTGTGTTATGTGCTAATTATGTGCAATAAACAAAGTGACTCGTTAATTGAACATTGGCTACAATTTGTATATATAGCTGTAATCTTGTGAATTTTACCTGGTCTCAGCACTGGGCCCTGCAACAGTCTGGCTCAGCTTAATTAATTTTGGGGTGTGTATGAGGTGATGTTGAATTCTAGTGGCTTCCTTCTTTGTTATCAGTCTTCTCTATCAATCAAGGACATAGAGTTAGATAACCTTTGTGGAATTTTTGACCTCTAAAATCCTATAGCTACAGTCTTTACTTTCTCCTAATGCCACTCATCACTCTCAAATATGTTTTCTGTCTTCTCTCACCTTGATGAATATATGTAGGATAAGGGAAAATAATTTCCCCTCTGCTCTTCTGAGTTCTTGGCTGAGGTTCCCATAATAAAAGTCAGATTAATACCAGAAAGACAGAAGTTTATCAATATGTATAGTTCATGTACACATAGGAGACATCCAGGGAACAGTGAGTTAACTCAATGCTGTAGCCTAGGATTCTGTCTTATATAGTACCTTTAACAAAGAACAATACATTTGTGGAAAATGCCAGGAAAGGAAAAAATTTAGGACTTCCAAAGATAAAGACTAGTTTGTTAAGTTTGTTGTGTAGATTGCTCTGGTGATTATTCTAGGCTAATAGGTTCTAAAGTTGTCTCCAAGGATAATCATTCTTCTTCCTGGTAAAGAGGGCAGGAGGGATAAAGATTTATATTCTACTTTAAGAATCTGCCCAGAATGTGGAAGACCTGGGTTCAATCCATGTATCTGGAAGATCCCCTGGAGAAGGGAATGGCTATCCATTGTAGTATTCTTCCCTGGAGAATTCCATGGACAGAGGAGACAGTAAGCTATAGTCCACGTGGTGGAAAAAAGTGGGACATGACTGAAGATCCCCTGGAGAAGGGAATGGCTACCCACTCCAGTATTCTTGCCTGGGAGAACTCCATGGATAGAGGAGCCTGGAGGCTACAGTTTTAGGGTGGAAAAGAGTCAGATGTGACTGAGCCACTAACACTTTCACTTTGGAAGAAGTATAAATTATTTACACAGTGAGCTCTTAAAATTGCTCTGCCTGCTTCTTTCCAGTGGCTTTTATTTTATTTCCACTGCCTGCCTTTTATTTCTCAAGGCCTTCAAGTTTTTCTCTTTACCACTAGTTTTCAGCAATTTGATTTTGCTGTTCCTTGGCATGGTCTTCTTTGAGTTTTCTTTTTAGGCTTTGTTGATGTTCTTCCAAATATGGTTTCTGATTTTTCAAATGTTTTCTAGGTGTCTCTCCTCTCTTCTCTTTCTGACACTCCAATTGCATGTATTTTGGAAAGCTTGATATTGTGCCTTAGGCCACTGATGTTCTTCAGGTCTATCGTCTCTCCATGTTTAATTTTGGAAATAAATTCTACTGCAGTGTCTTCAAGTAACAGTGATTGTTCTTTTTTGTCATATCTAATCAGTCATTAATTTCATCCATTATATTTTTAAATTTATATATTGTATTTTTTATATCTAGTTGTTGCAAGTGGGTCTTTTAAAAGTATTTCCTTTTTCTCTTATCATACTTTTGTTCCCCTCTACCTTCTAAAACTATGGAACACACTTAAAAAAGCAGTTTCAATATCCTTATCTGATAATTTCACCTTCTCCGTCATTTCTGGCTCCTTGTTTACTGACTCATATTTCTCCTGGTGTGGATCATAATAACCTGTATGCATTCTAATGTTTTCATTGGATGCTGAATATTCTGGATTTTCTATTCTTGAACACTTTATTTTTGTTTCTTTTCAGTGGTATTTAACATTTATCCTGGAAGATAGTTATATTACTTGAGTTTGGCTTGATCTTTTTGAGACTTTAAAGTTATTTTAGGGTAGGTCCAGACGATGTTTCAGTCTAAGACTAATTGTGAACTCCAAAAAGAAAGCTCTACCTTCTAAGAATTCTACTTGATGCCACCTAGGGTAGTAAGTTTTTGCCCCCTGTCCGAGTGGCTCAGGTGGTAAAAAACCTACCTGCAATGCAGAGACCTGGGATCAATCCCTCGGTCAGGAAGATTCGCTCGAGAAGGAAATGGCTACCCACTCCAGTATTTTTGCCTGGGGGAACTCCATGGATTGAGGAGCCTGGAAGTTACAGTCCATAGGGTGGAAAAGAGTCAGACATGACTGAGCCACTAACACTTTCACTTTGGAAGAAGTATAAATTATTTACACAGTGAACTCTTAAAATTGTTTTGCCTACTTCTTTCCAGTGGTTCATTTCCTAGCCTCAGCTAGTTTCATCTCTCATAAACACAGATCAGTACTCACCTAAAGACTTGTGGAGACTCTGTGTGTATATACAGGGTTCTCTGGGAAATTGTCTCTACTCTGGTACACTGCCTATTCATTCCATTTCCATCAATATCTATAAGCACTTATCTCTGACTCTGTTATAGAATGAGACTGCTGGGTCTTCTTTGGGTTTTCTCTCTCTGTAGTAATACTGCCTGAAAACTAACTTCAGGCCATACAATAACCTGAAACAACTGTAGTACTCATCCTGCTTTCCTTTTCCTAGGCATTATAGTCATTGTCCATTGTATCATTGCCCATTGTCCAATGTCTGAGATGGTTAATGAATACATTTTTTTCCAGTTTTCTATTTGATTAAGGATGTAGGGTAAATACATTTTTCTGTAACATGGCCGTATGTAGGATTTCTTCCTTTCCTTTTATAGAAGATAGGTAGGTAGGTAGGTAGGCAACCCACTCCAGTGTTCTTGCCTGGAGAATCCTAGAGATGGGGGAGCCTGCTGGGCTGCTGTCTCTGGGGTTGCACAGAGTCAGATATGACTGAAGCAACAGCATCAGCAGTAGCAGCTGCTTCTTTCCTATTTTCTCCTTCAGAATTGTTTTGTTGTCATTTTTAAGACGATGCTGAATGTTTCAGTCACCTTTGCTCCACAAGTGCCCTTTTAAATATGCTCACCATGGTGGCAAGGACATCAGTATTGTATTACCAAAGTATATTTGTAAGTTAAGTCTCTGAAATGTGCTAATCTTGGGAACCCAGAAGCTGAGTTATTACTAGTTTGTTTTTTTTTTTTTCCTGCAAAGTACAGAATGGCTTGTGTATCTAAGCAGGGAGGTGGGGAGAGTGGGGGAGCATAGGGGGGACATGTAATGATATCACAAAATCATATAATGAAAGCAGAGCTCGAGGAAATATAAGCTGTCTTACAGATTTTGCAGTAAATCTCATAGGTTAAAAAAAAATCACAGGACAGAAAGCATTTCCCCATTTCTTGTCTTAACAAGTAAAACAAGTATCTAGACTTAGTCAGATTTGGGCACTGTCAACTATAATCCATGGGGTCGCAAAGAGTTGGACACGACCGAGCAACTGAACTGAAAACTATAATCCTACTATTTTCTTTACCCATTTATAAGAAAAAACAAACCCAGTCCCTGCCTGTACTGTATCAATTTTCAAATAAACAAACAAAAAACGGCAGCACTGCCTGAGCTATTCTCATCAGTGATTTATAGAGGAGAAAATATTTTGGGTGTTAAATTTTTCATGCCACACTGAACAAGGAAACGATTAGCTGATACCTGTAGTTGTTGATTTTATATTCAGAAAGAGTGACCACACATTTAAGGTAGATGGAAATATTTTGCTAAAGTTAATTGCCATTTGAAAAATTTATAATCTGTGGAATTCAGGTCTAAAACAAAGCTGCTGTGTGGGTTTTGGGGCAATTTTGAGTTTATAAAAAGATACTATATTGTCTTTTTTTTTCTTTCTTCCTTTTAGCTTCCTGAGCATTCAGGTTTGCTTCCAGGGTCCTGGAAATATTAACACTAATGCTACTTGAAACCAGATGTTCATAATACCAAATCACATGAATTTAGAAGAGCATTTAACTCAGTAGGACATACACATCTGTCTAATCATTCTGCCAAATATCTGCATATTTACTCATAACCCATGTCTTTTTTAAAAAATTGAAGTATGGTCACTTTACAATGCTGCATTAATTTCTTCTGTACAGCAAAGTTTTTTAGTTATGCACATATATACATTTTAAAAATATTCTTTCCCGTTATGGTTTGTCTCGGGATATTGAATATAGTTCCCTGTGATAGTCAGCAGGACTTTGCTATTCCTCTCTTCTGTGTACGATAGACTGCATCTGATAAGCCCAGCTCTCAGCCCCTCTTCCCCCCATTCCCTTGGCAACCACAAGTCTGTTCTCTCTGTCTGTGAGTCTGTTTCGGCTTCATATTGTGTCATATTTTAGATTGCACATATATGTGACATGTAGTGTTTATCTTTTCCTTTTTGACTCACTTCATTTAGTATCATAATCTCCAGATCAATCCATGGTGTTACAAATGACATTATTTCATTCTTCTGTATAGCTGTGTAGTATTCCATTGTGTGCGTGTGTGTGTGTGTGTGTGTGTGTGTGTGTGTGTATCTATGTACCTTATCTTCTTATCAATTCATTTGTTGACAGACATTTGGGTTGTTTCCATGCCTTAGCTACTATGAATAGTGCTTCTATGGACATAGGACATATACCTTTTGAAAGATAGTTTTGTCTGGGTACATATATGCCCAGGAGTTGGATTGCTGGATCATACAGTAATCCTAGTTTTAGTTTTTGGAAGCATCTGTATTGTTTTCCACAGTGGCTATACCAACTTACTTCCCCACCAACAGTGTAAAAGGGTTCCCTTTTCTCCACCTCCTCTCTAGCATTTATTGTTTATAGAGTATTTAATGATGGCCATTCTGACTGATTTGAGGTGGTACTTCATTGCAGTTTTGATATGCTTTTCTCTAAAAAATTAGTCATGTTGAACATTTTTTCATGTGCTTATTGTCCATCTGTATGTCTTTGGAGGAATATATATATTTAGATATTCTGCTCTTTTCTGAGTTGAATTATTTGTTTTCTATTGTTGAGTTGATAACCCATGTCTTTATTACATGTATAGTCATTGTAAAAGGGTTGAGTAGAGGCAGAGAGGATTGGTGATTCCAAGAAATGTTAAAAGCTTTAACTTCTGCCTTAGTTTGAAAACAATGAGAACAATAACAAACATCTGAGTAGGTAATTTTGATAAGTTAAGACACTACCTTCAAATTTAATATTTTCTCCACATCTAGATTTATGTATTTTCCTGTGAGATGAATTTACCTGCAATGCAGGAGACCTGGGTTTGATCCTTTGGTTGGAAAGATCCCCTGGAGAAGGGAATGGTTACCCACTTTAGTACTCCTGCCTGAGGAATTCCATGGACAGAGGAGCCTAGCAGGATACAGTCCATGGGGTCACAGAATCAGATATGACTGAGCTAATAACACTTTCACTTTTTCACTTTCAAAGTAGTTTAACAAATGTTTAAGGGAAGTCTTTGTACTGGGAATTAGGAATATATAAATGTAGTCTAAATTAAGCACTAAACATAAATGATTAGACATAAATTCTTCAAGTTTATCTTTAAGTTAAACAGAGCCCAAGAAAATCAGGTCTTGAGATCCAGCATGCTTTAAAGTATTCTACAAAACAAAAATAAAAAGTGTTACCCTTGGATAATTAAATTCCCATTGAGTCAGTTTGGGGAGGAGTTGAGGGGCAGCACTCAAGAGAATTTTCCCTATATATTGGAGTAAGTTTAGTCACTCACTCGTGTCCAAGTGTTTGTGACCCCATGGACTGCGGCACACCAAGCTTCCATGTCTATCACCAACTCCTGGAGCCTACTCAAACTCACGACCATCACTTTGGTGATGCCATCCAACCTCTCATCCTCTGTCATCCCTGTCTCTCCCACCTTCAATCTTTCCCAGCATCAGGGTCTTTTCAAATGAGTCAGTACTGTATATCAGGTGGCCATAGTATTAGAGATTCAGCCTCAGCATCAATCCTTCCAATGAATATTCAAGACTGATTTCCTTGAAGATGGACTGGTTGGACCTCCTTGCAGTCCAAGAGACTCTCAAGAGTCTTCTCCAATACCACAGTTCAAAAGCATTAATTTTTCAGTGCTCAGCTTTCTTTATAGTCCAACTCTCACATCCATACCTGACTACTGGAAAACCATAACTTTGCCTAGATAGACCTTTGTTGGCAAAGTAATGTCTCTGCTTTTTAATATGCTGTCTAGGTTGGTCATAGCTTTTCTTCCAGGAATAAAATGCCTTTTAATTTCATGGCTGCAGTCACCATCTGCAGTGATTTTGGAGCCCAAGAAAATAAAGTCTGTTACTGTTTCCATTGTTTCCCTATTTATTTGCCTTGAAGTTATGGGAAAAGATGCTATGATCTTAGTTTTCTGAATGTTGAGTTTTAAGCCAATTTTTTCACTCTCCTCTTTCAATTTCATCAAGAGACTCTTTAGTTCCTCTTCACTTTCTGCTATAAGGGTAGTATCATCTGCATATATAAGGTTATTGGTAGTTCTCCCAGCAGTCTTGATTCCAGCTTGTGCTTTATCCAGCTCAACATTTCTCATGATGTACTCTGCATATAGTTAAATAAGCAAGGTGACAATATACAGCTTTGACATACTCCTTTTCCTATTTGATACCAGTCTGTTGTTCCATGTCCAGTTCTAACTGTTGCTTCTTGACCTGAATACAGATTTCTCAGGAGGCAAATCAGGTGGTCTGGTATTCTCATCTCTAAGAATTTGCCACAGTTAGTTGTGATCCACAGCTAAAGGATTTGGTGTAGTCAATAAAGCAGAAGTAGATGTTTTTCTGCAAGTCTCTTGCTTTTTCAATGATCCAGTGGATGCTGGCAATTTGATCTCTGGTTCCTCTGCCTTTTCTAAATCCCACTTGAACATGTGGAAGTTCATAGTTTACATATTGCTGAAGCCTGGCTTTGAGAATTTTGAGCATTACTTTACTAGCATGTGAGATGAGTACAGTTGTTCGGTAGTTTGAGCATTCTTTGGCATTGGAATAAAAACTGACCTTTTCCAGTCCTGTGGCCACTTCTGAGTTTTTAAAATTTGCTGGTATATTGAATGCACCACCTTCACAGCATCATCTTTTAGGATTTGAAATAACTGGAATTCCATCACCTCCACTAGCTTTGTTTGTAGTGATGCTTCCTAAGGTCCACTTGACTTCGCATTTCAGGGTGTCTGGCTCTAGGTACATGATCACTCTATCGTTGTTATCTGGGTCGTGAAGATCTTTTTTGTATTTTACTTCTATGCCAACACTTCTTAATGTCTTCTGCTTCTGTTAGGTCCATGCCATTTCTGTCCTTTATTGTGCCCATCTTTCCATGAAATTTTCCCTTGGTGTCTAACTTTCCTGAAGAGACCTCTAGTCTTTCCCATTCTGTTGTTTTCCTCTATTTGCATTGATCACTGAGGAAGGCTTTTTTTAAAATCTCTCCTTGCTGTTCTTGAGACTCTGCATTCAAATGGGTATATCTTTCCTTTTCTACTTTGCGTTTAGCTTCTCTTGTTTTTTTTAGCTACTTGTGAGGCCTCCTCAGACAACCAGTTTGCTTTTTTGCATTTGTTTTTCTTGAGGATGGTCTCAATCACAGTCTCTTGTACAATGTCATGAACCTCCGTCCATAGTTCATCAGGCACTCTATCAGATCTAATCCCTTGAATCTATTTCTCACTTCAATGTATAATCTTAAGGGATTTGATTTAGGTCATACCTGAATGGTTTAGTGGTTTTCCCTACTTTCTTCAATTTCAGTCTGAATTTGGCAATAAGGAGTTCATGATCTGAGTCACAATCAGCTCCTGGTCTTGTTTTTGCTGGCTGTATAGAGCTTCTCCATCTTTGTCTGCAAAGAATGTAATCAGTCTGATTTCAGTATTGACCATCTGGTGATGTCCATGTGCAGAGTTTTTTCTTGAGTAAGTAGATTTTTGTAAAGTACTAGAGATTAATGAATATTTATCAAGCATCTCCTATGAGAACAGTGGTGAACAAAATAGAATTTCTGTCATCATGAAGTTATATTTTAGGTGAGAAAAGAGATAATGAACTCAATACAGTAAATATTTTAGTTACTTTCATTGCTAAAGATAATTGGCAAAATGAAATATAGTGGAGTAATTGGCTGGGGGAAGGGTTCTGCTTAGAATGCCTAGATTTAGTCTTTCTGAGGTTCCATTTGAGTTGGGATCAAAATGATGAGAAGGCATTCATGCAGAAATGTGGACAGAGGATTTTAAGTGGAAGGGAACAGCAAGTGTAGGGTCCTGGATGCAGCATCGTAATGGGTAGTAGACCTGAAGTTGGAGATGTAGATGGAACCATTTAAGCTATGGTAA
>SJYC01096512.1:0-25149 GCA_006408675.1 Madoqua kirkii | reverse complement strand
CCAGCAAACTAAAATAAAGACTGATTTGCTATTTTCTACCCATCACAATTGCTGAAGTTAAAAAGCAAAAATAATACATAATTCATGCTTTTGGAAAATGAGCAATCACATCCATCGTTGGTGGGAGTAGAAATCTAACTTCATACTAAGTTTGTGGAAAGCAATGTGTAATATCTATTCCATTTTAATTCATTTTCTAGGAATTTATCCTATAGAAATGCTTAAACATGTACAATCATAAGAAATATATGGTTAAAAGGATGTTTTATTTAGCAGTTGACAAGAATAAAAAACCAAGATAAACTAATACCCTATTTCTGTTACATAGTCTTTCTCTGAACACAGTACAACTGATTAAGTTTACCCTCAACAAATTATAATTTTATCATTCTGAAATTACACCCAATTCACTTTGATTGGAGGGTAAAATGCTGCATGAATTCAGTATATTATTAATTTTCCTTTCCCATCTTTGAGTCAAGAGGGCCATTGCTCTTATGGACTGACCATCATGCTGCTGAAGTACAGGATCCTGGGTGTAAAGTATGGTGGTAGGGGATGCAAAGGAGAAGGGAATCAAAATGTAATAAATTGTTAATAAGTGCCTGGTACCATAAAAAAGCAGTGAGTCACAACCTTGAGTGATTTTACTCTGTAGCAGATATTTGGTCATGTCTGGGGATATTTTTAATTGTCAAAACTAGGAGGCTGTTACTGGCATCTAGTGGGCAGAGACCAAGTGTGCTGCTTGCCGGTCAAGTCCCTACAGCAAAGGATCATCCAGCCCAAAATGTCAATTGATACTATTGATATAAGGTGATGTAAAGCATCTTACGTGGATATGTCATTAATATTCCCTACTACCCTATGACATTGGAATAGTATAACGTTTCTTGGTAGACTTGCACTCAATCCACTCACTAACTCAGTTAACTGACATTCTCGCTTTCCTCCATAAAACGCAATGAGGGATGGCCGTGATACGCAAAATGCTCAGTGCGACCACTGGCTAGAGCGCTTGTGCACCTCTCCTTCATCACTACAGCTGTGCTTACCAGCTGCTTTTGTTACTGGGTCTTCTAATTTTCTTATTATTGTAATTACGTAATTTAATAGCTGCTGCTGCTAAGTCGCATTAGTCGTGTCTGACTCTGTGCGACCCCATAGACAGCACCCACCAGGCTCCTCCATCCCTGGGATTCTCTAGGCAAGAACACTGGAGTGGGTTGCCATTTCCTTGTCCAATTTAATAGTATATCACATGAACTGGAATTTTTCAATCTTGGCACAGATATAAATCAATGATATCATTACTATGAGTGAAGATATAAAAGGAGTTGTTTTTATGATAACTGAAATGACAGAGGCTGGCTAGCCCTCACTGACATGTCTCCTCTAATTCCTGGATACACAGTTGGACCACATTTCCAGACCCTTTTGCTTTGGATGGAACCACATTTCTACTTCTCACCAAGGGAATGTGAACAGAGGGGATATGCATCTCTTCCAGGATGAGGGACTTAAGCGATGGGTATGTCTTCACAATCCTCTCTCCTCTTTCCCCTGTTTCTCACCTGACACACTCAAAACAGTTTTTGGAAGCTATATATTGAATATTGCATAGCCAAAACTGAAGGACTTTGCACCTTTGAACCATGCTCGATAAAGGACAGAAATGGTATGGACCTAACAGAAGCAGAAGATACTAAGAAGAGGTGGCAAGAATACACAGAAGAACTGTACAAAAAAGATCTTCATGAATAAGATAATCACGATAGTGTGATCACTCACCTAGAGCCAGACATCCTGGGATGTGAAGTCATGTGGGCCTTAGAAAGCATAACTACGAACAAAGCTAGTGGAGGTGCTGGCATTCCAGTTGAGTTATTTCAATTCCTGAAAGATGATGCTGTGAAAGTGCTGCACTCAATATGCCAGCAAATTTGGAAAACTCAGCAGTGGCCACAGGACTGGAAAAGGTCAGTTTTCATTCTAATCCAAAGAATACCAAAGAATGCTCAAACTACCTCACAACTGCACTCATCTCACACACTAGTAAAGTAATGCTCAAAATTCTCCAAGCTATACTTCAGCAATATGTGAACTGTGAACTTCCAGATGTTCAAGCTGGTTTTAGTAAAGGCAGAGGAACCAGAGATCAAATTGCCAACATCCGATGGATCATTGAAAAAGCAAGAAAGTTACAGAAAAACATCTATTTCTGCTTTATTGACTGTGCCAAAGCCTTTCACTGTGTGGATCACAATAAACTGTGGAAAATTCTGAAAGAGATGACCAACCTAGATAGCTTATTCAAAAGCAGAGACATTAATTTGCCAACAAAGGTCCGTCTAGTCAAGGCTATGGTGTTTCCAGTGGTCATGTATGGATGTGAGAGTTGGACTGTGAAGAAAGCTGAGTGCCTAAGAATTGATGCTTTTGAACTGTGGTGTTGGAGAAGACTCTTGAGAGTCCCTTGGACTGCAAGGAGATCCAACCAGTCCATTCTGAAGGAGATCAGCCCTGGGATTTCTTTGGAAGGAATGAGGCTAAAGCTGAAGCTCCAGTACTTTGGCCACCTCATGCAAAGAGTTGACTCATTGGGAAAGACTCTGATGCTGGGAGGGATTGGGGGCAGGAGGAGAAGGGGACAACAGAGGATGAGATGTCTGGATGGCATCACGGACTCGATGGACATGAGGCTGAGTGAACTCTGGGAGATGGTGATGAACCGGAAGGCCTGGCATGCTGCAATTCACGGGATCAGTCACAAAGAGTCAGACACGACTGAGAGACTGAACTGAATTGAACTGGAGGAGAGTCCCTCACCAGGTAGAAGTAACCATTTGGCTTTTATGTGAGTAATAACAAAAAATCTAGTTTTCTTGAACCATTATGCATTTGCAAGCTTGTTGTTAGAGCAAATTTTGTTTTCTTAACTAATATAAGTGAGTTATACAGGAAATACTGGAAATATAGGCATGCCTTGGAGATATTGATAGTTAAACTCTGGATCAGCCCCATAAAGTGAGTTACATGAAAGTTTTCGGTTTTCCATGGCATATAAAAGTGACATTTATACTATACTCTAGTCTAAGTGTACAATAGCATTATGGCTAAAAACACTAGTTAACAAACACTTCATTGCTAAAAAATGCTAATCACAGGTGAGCCTTCAGCAGGTTGTAGTAGTAATATCAAAAATCACTGATCACGATCACTATAACAAATATACTAACAATAGGAAATTTTGAAATATTGTATGAATTATTAAAATGTGACACAGAGACACAAAATGAATAAATACTGTTGGAAAAAAAATGGTGCCAGCAGGCTCCTTGATGTGGGGTTGCCACAAACCTTCAATTTGTTAAAAAAAAAAAAGGCAGTAAAGTGAAGCACATAAAACAAGATATGCTTGTACTTGTAAAAGTGAGCCTCTAAAAATTTGCCATTCTATTAGGTGTAGGGCAAAAATGGTATAATATTGAGAATGAAATCCTTAACATCTAAAATAGCTTCATAGTCATGCTTCTTGAGTCTTTTAAGCTCCTACTCCATTTTGAAGACATCATTATACACATTGCTAGTACCGTTCATGCAAGAAAATCATTTGGGAATCCAACCAACAAACCCAGAAAGCCTGGTCTTACATCAAAATATTGATCTACACATGTACTTTTAGTTATTTTAAGTTGAAACTGAATGTTTAAGGTAAATATGTACTGTTTCTTAATGATTTCTTGCTTTACTCACTTCTTTTTTATCAACCATATTTTTATTTATTTTTTGGCTGCATCGGGTCTTAGTTGCAGTGTGTAAGCTCTTCATTGAGTCACGCGGGATCTTTCACTGTGGCACATGGACTCTCTAGTCATGGTGTATAGGGTCCAGAGTGTGCAGTCAATAGCCACTCTGAGATATGTGGGATCTTAGTTTCCAAATTAGGTATGGAACCCACGCCCCCTGCATTGCAAGGTGGATTCTTAACCACTGGACCACCAAGGAAGTCCTAAGCTGAGTTTTTAATATAACCTGCTTTCCACCAGCCCAGTCCTACAGGCCTTCCAGTGTTTAACCATTTTGCAGATGAGAAAACTGAGGTCCAAGGAGATAAGGTGACTTCCCAAATCCCCAAAACAACGGACAGAGCCGGACTCCACCTCCAGATTCCCAAACTCTCCACTGTTACTCCATGTGGTGGTCCTCCTTCCTGGGAGCTCTGACACCACACAGCCAGACACAGGCCACCATCTTTGAAACTGATGGAGAAGCCAGTTCTGGCTTTAAGAGGCTTATTACAAAAAATGATCTGCAAATGCTCCCTTGCAAGTTGCTCATTTGGCAAAAACTTCAGTTCATGGAATTATTTAACTGCATGAAAAATGGAACCAGGAAGCACAGCCCTGGCTCTGTGTCAGTCTTGCCCAGAGCCCTTGGCAGAGGCTCCCTCCAGGGCAGCCGGTGTTCCAGCCCCGCAGGGCTGCGGCTGCCAGACCTTGGGAGCTGCTCTGAGTCCCAGGCTCCCTCTCTCTCTGACACAGAACTTTCTTTAGAGCTTACAAACAGATTTATGTCGTGTTAGCTTTCTATTTTTTTGGTCAGCTTGGGATCTCGGGGCTTCCCGGGTGGCACTCGTGGTAAAGAAGCTGCCCATCAGTAAAGAGACATGGGTTTGATCCCTGGGTGGGGAAGATCCCCTGGAGGAAGGCATGGCAACACTCTCCAGTATTCTTGCCTGGAGAATCCCCATGGACAGAGGAGCCTGGCAGGCTGCAGTCCATAGGGTCCCCAAAAGACATGACTGAAATGAATGAGATGCCTGCACACGGGATCTCAGTTCCCAGGACAAGGATTGAACCTGGGGTCACAGCAGCGAAAGCCGAGAATGCTAACCACTCGGCCACTAGGGAACTCCTGACTCTCAGCTACCTTTAAAGTCAGTAGGACAGATTTTACTGCATTTTACAGAGAATTGAGCTGAGAGGTTAATTTCCCTAAGTCCCACTGTCACAGCAGCGAAAGCCGAGAATGCTAACCACTCGGCCACTAGGGAACTCTGACTCTCAGCTACCTTTAAAGTCAGTAGGACAGATTTTACTGCATTTTACAGAGAATTGAGCTGAGAGGTTAATTTCCCTAAGTCCCACGGCTACTGTGTGTCAGGGATAGAGCTGAGATATGACCCCAGGCGTGCGCTTTCAGGTCCATATCCCTTCTGCCACACCACGTGACTTTCTCCTGCTGCCATGCCAAATCCCATCACCCCAAACCTGGTGCCTCTGTGCCCAGTGAGAGGACACCTTTGGAGGCGAGTAGCCTTGGTCTGAGCCCGGGCTCTGACTCCTATCAGCAGTTTTCTCATCTCGCACATGGGAAAGAACAACCACCCCAACTCACGCAGAAGTGGTGAGGCTCAAGCGTGCGTTTGCTGAAAGCCGCAGCCACGATGCCCGGCTCACAGTGAAGCTTCGCGCGCACTACTGTCTGTGCCTGAGTGTTAATGTCTGTGTTCTGCATCTGTGCCTCCCATTCCACCCTTGCAGTGGGCTGCGTCTCGGGCCTTCCAGCCTGACTGGGAATTTCCTGAGAGCAGGGACCTTGTCCCCTCTATGCAAAATGCTTTGAAGTGGCTTTGGCCTTTGACCAGGAGCCAGGAGACCTGAATTCTAGTTTTGGGTCATTTTCTTCCTCTGAGTCTTGATTTTCCCATTTGTAATCTGAAGAGGTTTGACTAAGTGATGTATATGATCCTTCTAAATGGGAATATTCTATGATT
This sequence comes from Madoqua kirkii, assembly GCA_006408675.1. Classification (NCBI taxonomy): domain Eukaryota; kingdom Metazoa; phylum Chordata; class Mammalia; order Artiodactyla; family Bovidae; genus Madoqua; species Madoqua kirkii. The sequence continues at coordinate 19,370 of SJYC01096512.1, read as the reverse complement.
TTCCTCACACAGACTAGAAGCTACCTGAAGAGAGAGGAACTGTGGCCCATTTTGCCGTGAATACTTCCTACCTCCAGGCTCTGCATGTTCACAAATGTTTAAGTGAACAGTATTATATGCTCAGCCTGATGCTCCAGGGAGACACAGGGAAGAGAAAGCAGTCCCATCCCCCAGGACTCCTGCTCACCAAGTTTTCCCCTCTGGACTCATGGAGAAGATAGCACCAGCACACATGAAAACATGTTTGGTTTAGGCCCTGGGTGTCTCTCCCTTGGAGGAATTTAAACAGCCCCCTAACAGACTTCAGATGTGTATAAGAGACAGCCCATGGACAGAGGAGCCTGGCAGGCTGCAGTCCATAGGGTCCCCAAAAGACATGACTGAAATGAATGAGATGCCTGCACACGGGATCTCAGTTCCCAGGACAAGGATTGAACCTGGGGTCATAGCAGCGAAAGCCGAGAATGCTAACCACTCGGCCACTAGGGAACTCCTGACTCTCAGCTACCTTTAAAGTCAGTAGGACAGATTTTACTGCATTTTACAGAGAATTGAGCTGAGAGGTTAATTTCCCTAAGTCCCACGGCTACTGTGTGTCAGGGATAGAGCTGAGATATGACCCCAGGTGTGCGCTTTCAGGTCCATATCCCTTCTGCCACACCACGTGACTTTCTCCTGCTGCCATGCCAAATCCCATCACCCCAAACCTGGTGCCTCTGTGCCCAGTGAGAGGACACCTTTGGAGGCGAGTAGCCTTGGTCTGAGCCCGGGCTCTGACTCCTATCAGCAGTTTTCTCATCTCGCACATGGGAAAGAACAACCACCCCAACTCACGCAGAAGTGGTGAGGCTCAAGCGTGCGTTTGCTGAAAGCCGCAGCCACGATGCCCGGCTCACAGTGAAGCTTCGCGCGCACTACTGTCTGTGCCTGAGTGTTAATGTCTGTGTTCTGCATCTGTGCCTCCCATTCCACCCTTGCAGTGGGCTGCGTCTCGGGCCTTCCAGCCTGACTGGGAATTTCCTGAGAGCAGGGACCTTGTCCCCTCTATGCATTGCTAATTCACCCACCCACCCCACCCCACCCTACCCCCACCCCTGCCCAGGCAGCTGCTGAATGTACAGAGGCCTGATTTGATCAGATCACTTGCTGGCTCTGAATCTTTCAATGCTCCTTCTCTCTTTCTATTGAAAATCTAAACTTACTAGCACAGCACCAGACCCTTGGCTGACGGTCCCAGGGCCTGCCCTGGGGGCTCTAGCTGTCTTCACTCCTCACCAGCGCCTGGATGCCGTCAGTTGGAAAGTGCCTGCTCTCATCCCCATTCCTAGCCCCAGACTTCTAGCATGCTTGAAAGCCTCTTCATCCCCCATGATTTGCTTGACCAATTTAGATATTAATACAATCCAATCACATTTCATTTACTTATTTCATTTCAACATTTCAACCTGAAGTGCCCTTGTCATCAGAAATTCCAGAATCTTCCTTTTCTCTCTCATTCCCTGCTACTCGACTGCACACAATTGCCTAGCAACCTGGGGGTAGACTCAGTCCAAAGAGATTAGAGTGAAGAACAGTCAAAGTATAGGGAAGGTAAGAATCACGCGAGATAAACCAGGACGGGTTTCTTGGAAACAGAAGACTTTCATCAGGATCTAGAATGTACAAGAACTCCAACAGGTCAGTGTTTTGGCTATGGGGAAGGGAGGACCTCTGAAGAATTGAATCAATAGCCAAAGGATAGAAGAAAAGAAAAGCAGAGCCTCTGATTCAGAATGCATTGACTTTGTTCGATAAATTCCAGTCTGGTAAGACTTTCAGGAAATGGGTGCCCTCATTCAATGCTGATATTGTTCTAAATTGGTGAAGTCCTTGAGAGCCATATGTTCATGTCTTTGACAAGTAATCCAGCTCATGAAAATTTATGCTTCAAGGAAATAACTCAATGGAACACCAAATGCTCTTTGAACAATAGTGTTTACAGAGGCACTCTATTATAGAAGAAAACATCTGGAAGCAATCAAAATTTCAACAGTAGGAGCTGGTTAAATAAAATATGAAGCATCTAGATAATGAAGTGTAGGAATATGTTAAAACTGATCATTGAAACCGACACAGAGAACAGACTATGGACATGGCGTGGACGGCGGGGAGAAGGGGAGAGCTGTATGGAGAGAGTAACATGGAAACTTACATTACCATACATAAAATAGATAGCCAAGGGAATTTGCTGGATAGCTCAGGAAACTCAAACAGAGGGTCTGTACCAACCTAGAGGGGTGGCATTGGGAGGCAGATGGGAGGGAGGTTCAAGAGGAAGGGGACATTTGTACACCATGCTGATCCATGCTGCTGTTTCACAGAAAACAAAATTCTGTAAAGCAACTATCCTTCAGAAAATAAAAAAATTTTAAAAATGAAAAAGAAAATTAAAAAATGTTCACTGAAGTCTGCACTATTTAACTCTGAATTAACAATTCAGCAAATATGGATAGAGGGTGCTATAACAAAGCACCACAACCTGGGTGACTCAAAGAGCAGAGATTTATTTTCCCACAGGTCTGCAGGCTGGAAGTCTGAGATCAAGGCTTTAGCAGAGTTGGTTTCTTTTGAGGTTTTTCTCCTTGGCTTGTAGATGTCTTCTCCCTGTGTCTGCACATGGCTTTCCTTTTGTGTGTGTCTGCGTCCCAATTTCCTCTTATAAGGACGAGTCCTACTGGATTAAGGCCAAATCTAGCGACTTCTTTTTTAATTTAATTAATTCTTTGTTCTACCGGTTATTTTTGGCTGTGCTGGGTCTTTGCCACTCCATGAAGGTTTCTTTTAGTTTGGGCAAGTGGGGGCTACTCTCTCGTTGCATTCTGCAGGCTTCTCCTTGTGGTGGCTTCTCTCGTTCCAGAGCGTGGGTTCTAGGGTGCAGGCTCAGTAGCTGTAGCACATGGGCTTAGCTGCCTCTCAGCGTGTAGAATCTTCCCAGAACTTGGATTGAACCCTGGTCCCCTGCGTTGGAGGGCAGATTCTTAACCACTGGGCCACCAGGAAAGTCCAAACCACTGCCGTTTAAAAGACCCTGTCTCCATATACTGTCACACTTGGAGGTACAGTGAATTAGAACTTCAGCATATGAATACTGGGGGGACAGGATGGCTTGTTCCTGGATCTGAGACTGCATTGTAGGTGTGGGGGACTGATATGAGAAATACCCAGCGGCTGGTTGTCAAACATCTATAGACAAGAAAAAAGGCTGGCTTTCATGGAAGGACACAACTCTGACAGGCACAATGGTTGGGTGGGAAGAGAACAATTAGGGCACAGGCCTGGCATAGATTACAATTGTGTGAAGTGATTCTTGGATGCTATACACAAGGGCTCAAGGGCTATAATCACTGAGTGAATTTATTTTGTCTCCCACTTCCCTTTAACATTTGTTCAGCTGGGAAACTTCCTCATCTGCTCCTGCACAAAAACTCAACATAGTCTTTACGACTTTCTGATCACTCTTATGTAATAAGCCTTTTGGATTATGTTAAGTTGTCAAACTGTCCCAGTTAAATCATCAAATTATTTAACTTGATGAAGTCAAAGCCTAAAACAAATTACCGTCCCTTGTTTTGCTGGCCCGTTTGCTGCAGGGGAGTTATCTGGGACAAGGGGCTGGGTGATGCTAACCTTTCCCTCTATTTATCTTCCTTCTCTCTCTCACTCTTGGATTGGGGTTGAGGGAGGGGGAAAAGGTAGGCTATTCTTGTATACACATTGTCTCTGTGGCTACACAAGATCTCCTTGGCTTGGGAAGGTTTTTGCCAGGTGTGGACTGGCCAGCCAAGAGCAGGGAGAATAGGGAGCTATCACCCAAGATCTCTCAGCTATTAAAGAGGTGACACAGCCTGGTCTGTGGTTTCCTAATGACCACCTTAACTTCAATCAGTTCTAATCATTAATGAGCTTCAGACTGCAGCTGGCTCAAGAGAGAGCCTCTCAGGCCAAGAAACGAAATCAACTCTAACAGAAACTGCAATGCAAATTGAGACATGGAGACCATATTTAAGTTTACGTTCTCCATAAAAGTGGTAGAAGAGGTTACAGGCAGTGAACCTCAGGGAAGAGAAGCAAGGTCAGAGCTGGTCTGGGGTCTCACAGTGGAGAAGTGCTGCAGCCTGGATCTGCAGAGTTCTGGCCCCAGAGATACTGCATTCCTTGCTTGGATAAGGCAGTGTGGTGTTAAGAACATAGGCTTTGGGGTCACAGGCATAAATTCTGACTCCATCTCTACACTAATTAGCTCTGTGGCCTTGAACAAGTCACTCAGCTTCTATTTTATCTAGTTTTCAGAGTTGTCATGAGGATTACAATATACAAAATATACACACGCATCTACCCAGTACCTGTGCATGAAAGTTAGTAAATTAGCTATTTTTGCCTCTCCTTCCCTTATTAATGTTGAAATGCAGCCTTGACTGAATCTAAATGAAAAACTACAGTAATGAGATGTGGTTGAGCTGATTCTAGGACCTGAGGGTAACACAGGTAACAACATGGAGAAGGACATTAAGACTTGTCCAGACAGTGAGGATGCTCAGACAATCTGCTTCCCTTCCTGAACCTCCAGCTACTCTGAGTGCCCTGGTCTCACCCAGTTCCAGATCCAGAAGGCTCACCCTCTAGGCAACTGGATTCCTATTAGCCCTTGTCTGGGACCTCAGTGTTGTGGTCCCCACGGCCTCCCTGGGAGGGATCCACTTCCCACCCTCCTCCACCGGCCACCAGCCAAGTGGCCGGTTCCCCATCAGGTTGTGGCTGTTCCTCCCCTGGGCCCAGTTCGGTGGGGACACAGTCTCTACTCTTCCTATTTCCACGAGCAAGGGCTTCTCTGGGTATCACTCCTGATCTCTCTCATTCCGCCCGAGGAACAAGCATCGACTTACTCCGTTGGTGATATTTGAGGATGGAACTGAATGTAAGGAGGGAGTCCTCCTGGATTCTGTCTTGAGATCTGCACTCTGAACTACCCTGTCTACGCTGTGTGAGCTAAGGGAGCACGGTCTGACGCCTCGGAACAGGCTCACTGCTGCGAGCGGGTGGGAGATGGAAGTGGAGGGAGGGATGGGGGATGGAGAGTGGGTCAAAGTATAATTTTCAAAAAAGTTAAAAACATTACTTCCATACAAATATATGGAAGAATATATGTCAAAGTTGTATTTAAATTGTGAATAAGAAAATGTTAAAGCTAGGTCTTGAAAGCATTTGATGAAGAAATTCATATAGTTAGTCTAGAAAGGAATGCTGAAATAAGTCTATTAAATTAGATGTAAAACCAGATAATATACTCCCATGCAATCAAATGATAGCCTCTGCAGTTATTTTCTCTATCAAGCAGATACTGCTTGGACCTCTATCAGACAAAAATCTACATTTAACATGTAATGTTAATGAATGCTAATGAATCTGGGCCTTAATACAGAGTCAATAAAAGTGAAGCAAAAACGAATTTCTCCTTGGTGGGGCCCTTAAACAGTGGTCCACTAAAATACTGAGAGAACAAGAAGTCGTGTTTTTGCATTATTTCCAAAATTTTGATAATGCTGAGTAATTCTTAATAAGGGATAAATTCAATACTGGGAGAGGATATTAGCAAGCATGGAACATCTGAACATTTTGTTAAAATATTTTTGTTTACTGTCTCCATCTTTGTAATTATTGAGTCTCTCTCTCCTTTGGCTTTTTCACTTGGGTAGAGAAAAGAGGGGGCTATTTACTGAGCCTCCTAGACTCCAGCAGTCATCCTCTCTGGTAAATCCCACCTCTGCCCTAGGAGCTGCTCCAGGCTAACCCTGGTTGGGTGATGGCCTAGATCTCTTTGTTCCCTGTGACTCCCAGGCTAGAAGGCAACAGCAATGCAACTCTTAGACTATAAAAGTGCAGGAGGAAACAGGCTTACTCATTTTCTGCTATAAATCTCCCAAGATGCCAGTTTAATAAACAAAATAAGTATTTCTTCTCAGTGTTTTCTCCCGCTGTGTGTATTTATGAGCTCTTAGAACTTAGGAAAGAGGCAGGCTTTTGAGGATAACTCCTAGATTTAGAGCCCCGATAGGCAGAGAATTGCAGAGCCCGTGAGCCCTGTTCTTTAACCCCAAGACCTTCCACCCTCATACAGGGCCTCTGAAGATGCTTAGGGAGAAATGAGATGGGGTGACTAGCCATGCCAGTGAACTTCAGTGAATGTCTGCTATTGTCGCTCAGTTCTAAGTCATGTCCTGCTCTTTGTGACCCCATGGACTGCAGCACACCATGCTTCCTTGTCCTTCACTATCTCCTGGCATTTGCTCAAATGCATGCCCACTGAGTCAGTGATGCCATTCAACCATCTCATCCTCTGTCATCCCCTTCTCCTCCTGCCTTCAATCTTTCCCACCATCAGGGTCTTTCCCAATGAGTCAGCTGTTTGCATCAGGTGGCCAAAGTATTGAACCTTCAACTTCAGCACCAGTCCTTTCGATGAATATTCAGGGTTGATTTCCCTTAGGATTGACTGGTTTAATATCCTTGCAGTTCAAGGGTCTCTCGAGAGTCTTCTCCAACACCGCAGTTCGAAAGCATCCATTCTTTGGCCCTCTGCCTTCTTTATGGTCCAGCTCTCATTCAGTCCTTTCGATGAATATTCAGGGTTGATTTCCCTTAGGATTGACTGGTTTAATATCCTTGCAGTTCAAGGGTCTCTCGAGAGTCTTCTCCAACACCGCAGTTCGAAAGCATCCATTCTTTGGCCCTCTGCCTTCTTTATGGTCCAGCTCTCATAACTGTACATGACTGGAGGAAAACCCATAATTTTGACAATACGGACTTTTGTTGGCAAAGTGATGTCTCTGCTTCTTAATACACTGTCTAGGCTGGTCATAGCTTTTCTTTCAGTGAGCAAGTGTCTTTTAATTTCGTAGCTGCAGTCACCATCCACAGTGATTCTGGTGCTGAAAAAAATCAAATCTGCCAGTTTCCAGTTTTCCCCCATCTATTTGCCATGAAGTGATTGGATCAGATGCCACGATCTTAGTTTTTTGAATGTTGAGTTTTAAGCCAGCTTTTTCACTCTCCTCTTTTACTCTCATCAAGAGGCTCTTTAGTTCCTCTTCACTTTCTCCCATAAAGGTGGTATCATCTGTATATCTGAGGTTATTGACATTTCTCCTGGCAATCTTGATTCCAGCTTGTGATTCATCTAGCCTGCCATTTCACATGATGTATTCTGTATATAAGTTAAATAAGCAGGGTGACAATGCACAGCCTTGATATACTTTTTCCCAATTTTGAACTGGTTCATTATTTCATGTCCAGTTATAACCTGCTTGTTGACCTGCATACAGATTTCTCAGAAGACAGGTAAAGGTGGTCTGGTATTCCCATGTCTTTAAGAGTTTTCCACAGTTTCTTGTGATCCATATAGTCAAAGGCTTTAGTGTAGTCAATGAAGCAGATGTTTTTCTGGAATTCACTTGCTTTTTCTATGATCCAATGGATGTTTACAATTTGATCTCAAGTTCCTCTGCCTTTCCTAAATCAAGCTTGTACACTGGAAGTTCTCTGTTCATGTACGGTTGAAGCCTAGCTTAAAGGATTTTGAGCACAATCTTGCTAGTGTGAGTACAATTGTGTAGTAAGTTTGAACATTCTTTGGCATTGCCCTTTTTTGGGATTGGAATGAAAACTAACCTTTTCCAGTCCTATGGCCACTGCTGACTGTTTTCCAAATTAGCTGACACATTGCATGTAGCACTTTAACAGCATCATCTTTTAGGATCTGAAATAGCTCAAGTGGAATTCAATCACCTCCACTAGCTTTGTTCATAGTGACGCTTCCTAAATCCCACTTGACTTCACACTCCAGGATGTCTGGGTCTAAGTGAGTGACCACACCATCGTGGTTATCCAGGTCATAAAGACCTATCTTGTACAGTTCTTCTGTGTTTCTTGCCACCTCTCCTTAATCTTTTCTGCTTCTGTTAGGTCCTCCTCATTTCTGTACCTTATCATGCTCATCTTTGCATGAAATCCTCACTTGGTATCTCTAATTTTCTTGAAGAGATCTCTAGTCTTTCCCATTGTATTGTTTTCCCTCTATTTCTCTGCATTGTTTACTTAGGAAGGCTTTCTTATCTCTCCCTCCTATTCTCTGGAACTCTGCATTCAGGTGGGTATATCTTTCCTTTTCTCCTTTGCCTTTTGCTTCTTTTCTTTTCTCAGCTATTTGTAAGGCCTCCTCAGACAGCCATTTTGCCTTTTTGCATTTCTTTTTCTTTGGGATGGTTTCAGTTACCCACTCTGTACAATATTATGAGCCTCCATCCATAGTTTTTCAGATACTCTGTCTACCAGATCTAATCCTTTGAATCTATGTGTCTTTTTCACAGTATAATCATAAGGGATTTGATTTAGGTTATATATGAATGGCCTAGTGGTTTTCTCTACTTTCTTCAATTTAATGCCTACTATTTGACAATCACAGAGCTAGGATCAAAATGTATAGAATAAAATGCCCAAGATGTATATTCTCAGTCCTTGACAATTTCATAGTTTTCTCAGAGAAAAATATATAGATAAACAAATTATAAATGCAATGTGGCAAACAGGGCAATGGAAGCATGTGGGTGGTGTAGGCTTCAGTGGAATGTCTTGGACAGCCTATTTGTAAAATGAGGTCAATGCCCTCTTTACTGGTTTTATGAGTTTTGGAAATAATGTTTTTAAAACACTAAAGTAAGTAGTACCTTGTTGGCACTTCATAAAGTATAACTGTTAATAAGAGGCATTTAAATTCTTATTTATCTATTTATATTTGGGCTTCCCTTGTAGCTCAGTTGGTAAAGATTCTGCCTACAATGTCAGAGACCTGGCTTTGATCCCTGGGTTGCGAAGATCCCCTGGAGAAGGAAATGGCAACCCACTCCAGTACTCTTGCCTGAAGAATCCCATGGACTGTAGCCTGCCAGGCTCCTCTGTCCACGGGGTCACAAGAGTGGACAGGACTTAGCGACTAAACCACCACCATTTATACTGGGCTTCCCTGGTGGCTCAGAAGTTAAAGCGTCTGCCTCTGATGCAGAAGACCTGGATTTGATCCCTGGGTCGGAAAGATCCCCGGGAGAAGGAAATGATAACCCACTCCAGTATTCTTGCCTAGAGAATCCCATGGACAGAGAAGCCTGGTAGGCTACAGTCCACGGGGTCGCAAAGAGTCGGACACTTAGCTACTATAAATAACTCACAATAGAATTGCCCTTTGTAATGTATAAGGCACTTTTAATCCATTATCTCAACACTGGGAAAGAGTTATTTTTGGCTCTCATTCACCGATGAAGAATCTGGAGCTGAGAGAGGTGAGATGCCTTGGCCAAGTTCTGTAGTTTATGCAGAAATGCTGAGCAAGAACCACTTTTGGTTAAGACAGAGAGTACTGAGCTTTTCAAGCCCGAGTGCTAAGAAGGACCCCCAGAAAGAAAGAAACCGATGTGGCCTTTAGGCTTCCCTTGTAGCTCAGTCAGTAAAGAATCTGCCTGCAGTGCAGGAGACCCAGGTTCGATCCCTGGGTTAGGAAGATCCCTGGAGAAGGAAATGGTAACCCATTCCAGTATCCTTCCCTGGAAAATCTCTTGGACAGAGGAGCCTGGTGGGTTGGAGTCCATGGGGTCACAGAGCTGGGCACGACTGAGTGACTAACACTTACTTACTTTGCTAATGTAGGGCTTGTTGGAAGGTGGTAGAGGTCACATAGCCCACTTAGGGTGATACAATCAGAGGGTGGGAGCAAGTGGAGTCCTTACCTTTCCTTGGAATTTCAGAAAAAACCTTTAGACGGGAGAGGTAAAGTCCGTATAAATGCCCACAGACTTGGGAATCTTTGTCACTTTTCCTTGTTTGATGATTTTATCTCCTGCCTGTTCATTCTCCTGAACCATAAGCAATAAAATCCTAATAAGAAAAATTATCATCTGCATATTTTGGAGGCAGCAAAGAAACAGAAACTATATAGAAAAAGAAGAACCCCAAAGGATATGTGGCTAGTGGCAGTTCTTCAGGGGGAAAGACTAAATTTTCAGGACATAGCAGAGGCTGGGGAAAAGTGAGAAGAACACAGGAGCTTCCCAGTGAGAGTGGCGCCCACCAGGAGTCCTGGGATTTTACAGGGGAACAGCCAGCCACCTGGCCCACGTGGAGCCAGACTGTGGAGCTAGGTCATGTCACCACACCGTACGTGGCCCAGAAACGCTGCAGCTCCGGTGCTCAGGCCTCAGGAGATGAGGGGCTCAGTGCAGAAGACCGGGAGCTTCCAGAGAAGCTCTGAGGAGGGTCAGATAGTCGGCCATTGGCTGCATCTGCTGCCAGACTGAGAGAGGAGGGGAGGCAGGGGAGATGGCCTCGAGTTTGTTCAGCTTGAAGGCTCCCTGAGGCGCGGGCAGCAGTTCCTCTCCAGTAAGAACCCGGGAAGAGCCACAGCCTGCAGCCCGGGTCCTGCCCCAGTCACATCACTAACTCAGCTGAGCTGCTTTTCCACACAGCTCCCCAGGCCACTGTTTTCACTTGTAAACGGGGACAAATAATTCTAGCTTTAACCATTTCATCGCATTCTGAACAAGAACCAGTTGAAGCTAATAGATATATAAAAGAACATTGAAAACTGTAACAAATTCTGAAGGACTAGAAGAGAATTTCATGTGTTCTCATTTCTAATTAGTTTTAAGGCACTCTCTAACCCATTAGTGTGGCAATGTGTCGTTTATTACTGACTGGGTGCTCTCTGAGCCCGGGTGCTCCAGGTGTATGTAGGCATCCAGACTGTTGGGCACAGGGGAGCAGCCAGTTTCCGTGTCAGAACAGAATGGTACACGCTTCGCATGCAGCAACATGGATTTTGACTGGACTTTAGATAGATTAAGTTAACTGGGAGGCCCAAGGAAAGAAAAAGGAGAGACTGTGTGAAGTTTTGAGAATTTTCTTTCAAGATTTTTTTTGATCTTTTTTTCTGAAGCATTTTGTAGTAGATTAAAGATATTACGATTTTTCGTTCCTAGTTACTTCAGTTTGATGATTTTTGATGATGAAGGTGGATTTTGTATGAGTGTGTGCAAGTATAGGCAGCTCTTTTTGAGAGGGTTTGGGCACTCCTGTATTCAGAGTCAGGAGAATGAACTATATATATTCTCCTCACACCCCTCCTGGATTTTAGCAGCTGCCATCTCATGCTTAGCCTGAGTGTCCTCAAGCTCTCAGGGAAGGGAGACGCCTGGAGCCGAAGAGAGCAGCGGACAGGGCAAGCTGACTCAAGGGAAATTCCTCGGTTTCTCTGTCTCTCATCACAGCCTTTCCCTGAGGCACTAAGTATCCAAAGCCAGTGACTCTATAATAATCTCTCACTGAGAAAACTGAAAACACTGAGGGCTGAGTGTGGTACCCAAATTGCAAATCAATGAAGTCTGAATTAAATATTGATTTTCCCCATTTTCTTTCAGGAAAGCTTCTTTAGAGTAATTGCCTGGCTGGTTTTGTTTTTCACTTTTAAATTTTCATCCTGATTTTTAATCACTCCAGTGCTGAAAGGCTAATAATCCTGTAAGGAAGAGCTCCGTCCTCCCCACTTCCCTTTCACCTTCCTCCCAGCCCTCCTCCCTCCTCCCTTGGTAACTTTCCTCTCCAAAAATGGAATGTCAGGAAGTGGGAGATGCGACTCATAACACAGGACTGAGCACATCAGCCCATAAGGCTGTGCAGGGCGAAGGGCAGTCAGCCCCACCCCCGGGGCTCCTGTATGGATGCCTTGTCCCAGAAGGAAGAGCAGGTATCGTCTCCTTAATGTTTAAGTTGTAATACATAAACTCTAAAATCCTTTAGCATAACTGACCATACATATATATCAAAAGCATAAATATGTTTTTCCTCCAGTAATTCTCAATTTTTTACAATTAAACCCAAGACAGTAATCTTAATACACACACACACACACACACACACACACACACACACACACACACTTGTGGCACAAATAAGAGCAAGGCCTCATCACCAAGGCCAAACAAGAGATGAAGACTAAGCATCACAGGGGCTTGGCTTCAGTGGGATTCACCTAGACTGCTCTCTTCACACTCTTCTTCAGAAACTCTTCCTTGGTCTGCCTCTCCTAAAACCCAGGGCTTTTATCCTTGGATATGGGCCTGCCAGACCTGGAGGAAAATATTTAAGAAGTTCTAAGCCTTAAAAAGATTCTGGTCCTTTCTCAAGTGTGCCAAATCCTCATATAGCAGAAAATGAAACATAAGTTAAGGCAAGAATCTCCAAAATAGTTCTGACTCTCCCATAATGACGACTAGAATGTCAAGTAGGAAGTCGTTCAAATTGTTTGTGTGTGTGTCTGCTTTGTCGTGTGTCCAATAACTGGTTGAGCTCTAGGTGTGGTGAGAGGGCAGGTCCCTTTCTGAGAGGCTGGAGTCTGCCTGGTGGCCTGTAATTCTCCCCTCACCCTGGAGAAGCTGTCAGTCCCGGGCTCTGGGTAACAAGGAAAGCAGCCCAGCCCTGACCCGCTTTCTCTTCCCCTGTGTGCCAGCAGCTTCTGGGCCTCTAGCACGTCCAGTCAGCCACTGGCTCCAGGCTGCGGAAAAAGAAATCGGTCCAGTCTCTAGTACCAGAGGACCAGACTGGAGGCAAGGATGTTCTGGGATGAGCTTGTTAGCAGAGAAATTTAATCACATCCCTCTCACCAGACCAAAGATTCTGTTTCTACAATGCCTCCCTCTTGAGCTCTCCAGTGTTGGTTACGAGCAGGTCTGTAAGTGTCAAGGTGCAAGTGTGGAGAACAGGAAGATGGTGCAGGCCCAGGGGATTTCAGAGTTCTCCCAGGAGGAGAATCGTCTATGTGCTTCCTTCTGCCCTGCTTCATTCACTTTTGCTGGAAATTCCTCAGACTTCGGAATGAGCCAAATCTGGGTTTGCATGGCAGCAAACGCATTCATTCATAAACACTTATTGAGACCTACTGTGAACCAGGACTCAGGTAAAGAAGTATGGAGATAGAAATCACAGCCTGTGATCTTAGAGACCCCATTCTAGGGAGATAGACACATATGCAATTACAATATCGCTTGGTAAGGGGTGAAAGAGATGGGAATACCAGACCACCTAACCTGCCTCTTGAGAAATCTGTATGCAGGTCAGGAAGCAACAGTTAGAACTGGACATGGAACAACAGACTGGTTCCAAATAGGAAAAGGAGTGTGTCAAGGCTGTATATTGTCACTCTCCTTATTTAACTTCTATGCAGAGTACATCATGAGAAACGCTGGACTGGAAGAAACACAAGCTGGAATCAAGATTGCTGGGAGAAATATCAATAACCTCAGATATGCAGATGACAACACCCTTATGGCAGAAAGTGAAGGGGAGCTAAAAAGCCTCTTGATGAAAGTGAAAGAGGAGAGTGAAAAAGTTGGCTTAAAGCTCAACATTCAGAAAACGAAGATCATGGCATCCAGTCCCATCACTTCATGGGAAATAGATGGGGAAACAGTGGAAACAGTGTCAGACTTTATTTTGGGGGGCTCCAAAATCACTGCAGATGGTGACTGCAGCCATGAAATTAAAAGATGAAAGTGAAAGAGGAGAGTGAAAAAGTTGGCTTAAAGCTCAACATTCAGAAAACAAAGATCATAGCATCCAGTCCCATCACTTCATGGGAAATAGATGGGGAAACAGTGGAAACAATGTCAGGCTTTATTTTGGGGGGCTCCAAAATCACTGCAGATGGTGACTGCAGCCATGAAATTAAAAGATGCTTAGTCCTTGGGAAAAAAAGTTATGACCAACCTGGATAGTATATTCAAAAGCAGAGACATTACTTTGCCGACTAAGGTCTGTCTAGTCAAGGCTATGGTTTTTCCTGTGGTCATGTATGGATGTGAGAGTTGGACTGTGAAGAAAGCTGAGCACCAAAGAATTGATGCTTTTGAACTGTAGTGTTGGAGAAGACTCTTGAGAGTCCCTTGGACTGCAAGGAGATCCAACCAGTCCATTCTGAAGATCAGCCCTGGGATTTCTTTGGAAGGAATGATGCTAAAGCTAAAACTCCAGTACTTTGGCCACCTCATGCAAGGAGTTGACTCACTGGAAAAGACTCTGATGCTGGGAGAGATTGTGGGCAGGAGGAGAAGGGGACGACAGAGGATGAGATGGCTGGATGGCATCCCTGACTCGATGAATGTGAGTCTGAGTGAACTCCGGGAGATGGTGATGGACAGGGAGGCCTGGCGTGCTGCAATTCATGGGGTTGCAAAGAGTCGGATATGACTAAGCGACTGAACTGAACTGAACTGAACTGAGATCTTTGTTAAATGTGTTAATTGATTCTTGCATTTTTTCCATTCTGTTTTTGGGGTTTTGGATCATCTTTATAATCATTACTCTGAATTGTTTTTAAGATAGTTTGCTTATTTCTGTTTTTTTTTATTTGGTTTTGTGTTTCTTGCTTGTTCCTTCATTTGCACAGTATGTATCTGCGTTTTCTTTTTATTAACTTATTGTGTTTGAAGTTTCCTTTTCCCAGGCTTTGAGGTTGAATTCCTTTTTCCTTTTGGTTTCTGCACTTGGTGGGTAAGGTTGGTATAATTTTGTAGGCTTGATGTTCAGTGTGATTTGTGCTTGTGTTCAGGTGGAAGGGCATGACATTTTTTTTTTCCTCTGATGGGTGGGGCTCTGTGAGGTGGTAATCTGCTAATGACTGGATCTGTGCTTTTGTCTTATTGTTTGAGTGAGGTGCCCTGCACAGATTTCTGCTGGCAGTTGGTGATGCCAGGTCTTATACAGTGGTGGAGCTCTCTGTGGGAGTTCTTAGTGATTCATACTCCCTGGTGTTAGGAGTTCTCTGGCAATCTAGTGTCTTGGTGTCAGCAGTCACACTTCAAAGGCTCAGGGCCTGATTTATGGTCAGGGAATGCAGATTTTACAGGCTGTTTGTTATGGCATTAAAGGAAATTAAGACAAACACACAAAAGCAAAAAACAAGAATTAAAAGGGGAGACCCAGACAAAAAACAAATACAAAATCAGTCAAATAATAACAAAAATAATGGAATATACACATACAAATACACACTCATAAATAAAACCGAAACAGCCCCACTCAAGAAAATAAAGTTCAAGAGATTGACCTGGCGAGTAAAGGAAACCAAATATAATATCAACATTTTACAACAAATCTAAAGTACAAACTTTGCAGAGCATGAGCTCTAAGGCATCCAGGCTTCAGTACTTGCAGCACCTGGGCTCAGTTCTTGTGGCTCCCAGGCTCTACAGCTCAGACTCAGTCATTGTGGTGCATGGACTTAGTAGCTCCAAAGCATGTGGCATCTTTCTGGACCAGGGACGGAACTCATGTCTCCTGCACTGGCCAGTGGTCTCTTCACCACTGAGCCACCAAGGGAGTCTCGTTGTACTTTCATAAAAGGTTATTCTCACTGCCCTTGGGAAAAATAGACTTGTAGGAGGTCATGGAAAATGGTTATTGGAATAAGCAGAGTATTTGCAAACTTCTCAGATTTGAGGTATATTTTAGAAGTAAATATACACTAAAATTTTATAGTCAAAAATGAAGAACTTAGGAAATGGATTTTATGTGAATATTCATAATTAATCTTGATAAAAAAAACTTTGGAAAATTCTTATTTTATTACTTATTTATGTACAAAGAATCCGTTCGATAAGTTATTTTAGAACATGGAATATTTGAGTTAGTACTGGAAATGTGGAAGTGGTAGTCACTTATAAATCTGATTTTAGAGGAAAGCTCTGGTTTGGTAAATTACATTTGACAGCCATCAGTGTATTTGTGATATTTAAGGTGACAGGACTGATGGCATCTAGTATGAAAATATAGAAAGAAAGGAGAAAAAAAATCCAAGGACTAAATCCTGTTGCAGCCCAACATTTACATGTAGGTCTGGTGGAGGAAGGGATACCAGCAAAGCAGATTTAAAAGGATTGTGTAAGGATCTAGGAAAAAAAAAATGACTCATGTTTTTACTTCCATTAATATAGTCTCCATTTGTTCAATTTCCATTCATGATCACTAATAATTGCTATTTTTTTTTGTCAAAAATGATTTTCCTTCCTCCTTCTTCCACTCCAGTTGTACATTTAAGGCCATTTAACCTATTTGCAAAGATTTAATGTAAACTAAAAGCACTGAATTCAACTTTCCAATCCAGTTATTTCTTATATCATAAATGCAGAAGAATATTGAAGAAAGTCCCTTTTCTCTGGGGTAGAGTGTGTTTGCAAAAAGGCCCTGATTTTTCCCTCCCTCTATTCATGTTCTTCATATTTGATTTGTGAAGCTCTTTTCATCAAGGCGTGGAATCTACAATCTGTCCTTCGAATATGAGTCAAGCTTATGACTTGCTTTGATCAATAAGATTTGTTGGAAATGACATTATCCTAATTATGTGTATAGGCCACAAGAGGCCTTTGAATGCTTTGCTCTTTCTGAATTCTGCCTAGTCACCATGTTATCAAACACAGCTGACCCCTTACAAGATCATAGATACATGAATGAGTGCAACTGAAGTTGGGAGAACGACCCACTTGAACCTCAATCAGGTTTTTAACTTATAACATTATGAGCCAAATATAAGTTGTCATTTTAGTTATTAATGATGAGTTGGTTTGTTATACAGTGATAGCAAACTGATACATATTTGCATTCATTTTTAGCACCTGATACAAATAGAGGAGTGGAATGGCACTCAATTCAACTGAAACTTTGGAATGTGGCAAAACTAGGATCTGACTAGATTATATTCTAATTTTCATGCAAATTGCCAGTGAGTCAGTATGGGAATGGTGGGCTGGGAGAGAGAAACTTGGATTCTAGCCCTGTCTTGGACATTGAATTCACTGAGGTTCTTAGAACAGATCACCTTACTTTACTGGTTTTCTTTTCCCACATATTTAAAATGTAGGGTTAGGATGATATTTTGCATATTTCCATTCAGTTTTACTATGGAATTCTCCTTGGGGTCAACACAGGCAACTCAGAATTTGCTAGATTTGATAAAACGTAAGAATAGACTTGATTGATTAAACTTTGAGCCTTTCAGGAACCTGACATAAACACTTATTTCACTTCCAAATTTTAGCTCAATTTAACCAATCACTCAGCATACTCATGTCTATATCCTTGACCATCTACACAGAAAACCATTTAACTATAGATCTTAAAGGAGCTTCCCTGGTGGCTCAGGGGTAAAGAATCTACCTGCCAGTGCAAAAAACATGGGTTCAATCCCTGGATCAGAAAGATCCCCTGAGGAAGGAAGTGGTAACTCACTCCAGTATTCTTGCCTGGGAAATCCCATGGCTGGAGGAGTCTGGTGGACTACCATTCATGGAGTCGCAAAAGAGTTGGACATGACTTAGCAACTAAATAATGACAATGGATCTTAAAAGAGATCTCACTCCTAAATTAACAAGATCAGTGTTTGATTTGAACTTTGCTAAAATTCAAATTACTCCTGCCCCCTCAAAAGAATCTCCTCTATTCAGCTCTCAGCTCCCTGATAGATCAGTTGGTAAAGAATTCACCTGCAATGCAGGAGACCCTGGTTTGATTCCTGAGTAGGAAGATCTACCGGAGAAGGGATAGGCTACCCACTCTAGTATTCCTGGGCTTCCCTGGGGCTCAGCTGGTAAAGAATCTGCCTGCAATGTGGGATACCTGGCTTAGTCCCTGGGTTGGGAAGATCTCCTGGAGAAGGGAAGGGCTACCCACTTCTGGCCTGGAGAATTCCATGGACTATATAGTCCATGGGATCGCAATGAATCAGACATGCCTGAACGACTTTCACTTCACCCTTTCACTTAGCTATCAGAGACATCCTTTGGTGCAACAAATATGTTCCCCTAAATTCTCTTTTATTTAACTTTGTCCCTCAAAAACAGAAATATACAAGTTAGTGGCAACCTTGTATTGTTTACCATTTCCTAAGCTTTCACACAAGCTTCCCCTGATGTGAGTATTTGAATTGCTGAGCATATTCATGTCCTCTGTCCTTAGGGCAGGCAGGTTAAGCCTGAGCAGCTAGGATCCCACCATTACCTCCCACCATTTATATCTTCATCTTTACCCACTGTCTTGTACAAAAGCAGCATAATACTCTGTCCTCTATGAAATGAAAGCGTGGAGAAACCCTTCCGTGGTGTACTAGAGGCACTGGAATATATTGAGGGTGTTTTTTGATGACTTTCAGTATATTTTCCTTTGACAAAACATGGTCCTCCTTTTCTTCCTTCAAATTTCACCTATCATTCTGAACTTAAATCTAGTCCCAGTCCTCCAGTGAAAGTTTCCCAATTACTTTCACCTACACTTCACTGTCCAGTCTCTTAACCTAAACTCTTCCTGTTTGCCAACCACAATAGCAGTTATTTAATAATAAAAATCACTATATCTTCAACTCACACAAAACTATATTAATTTAGCATGTTCTCATATTCTACATCACAGGGCTGGTTCACATAGTAGCATCTTAATTAAATGTGTATTTAAGTAACTTATTGCTGGCTAATAAAGCAAAGACTTTGATGAGAATAAGCAGCTGTATTCAAAAGGTTAAAATGGGTAAAGGGAGGGAAGAAGTTTCTCAAGCAAGATGTGATTCTTTAAAAGGCAAGTGCGAATGAAGGACATAGAGATTATGACCAAGAAATAAATTAAATATACCAGGAAATCAGTTAGTGACCAAAACATAAAAGATTAAGCACATTAGGGAAATCAGCTCATTATGAAACTTCAAGTGTGTCTAAGCATTTTCAATAAGGATTCATGATTCTTGAATTAATAAAGCAAAGACTTTGATGAGAATAAGCAGCTGTATTCAAAAGGTTAAAATGGGTAAAGGGAGGGAAGAAGTTTCTCAAGCAAGATGTGATTCTTTAAAAGGCAGGTGCGAATGAAGGACATAGAGATTATGACCAAGAAATAAATTAAATATACCAGGAAATCAGTTAGTGACCAAAACATAAAAGATTAAGCACATTAGGGAAATCAGCTCATTATGAAACTTCAAGTGTGTCTAAGCATTTTCAATAAGGATTCATGATTCTTGAAAGTATTTACAGTCTTTGCACCAAGCATAACACAAGTGGTTCTTTGACTGTTGTCTCAAGAATATGCATAATTTTCACAGAATAAGACTATATATGTAGTTATTTGGTATCTACTGTGAGCCAGACTATAAGGGTCAATGTACAATTATAAGAGATAATTATTGATATCCATAAAATTCTATCTAACAGAATGTTCATGGAACATTATTTTACATAATAAAATAATTTCATTAC
>SJYC01096510.1:0-13972 GCA_006408675.1 Madoqua kirkii | reverse complement strand
TACAAGTTAGTTTAGTCCTTCCAGAGTTTTGAGAACATTAGGAAAAAGGGGGAAAGTATGAGTTATATACTATGTGCAGGTCATTTAATTCAAAGTTTTTTCTAAATCACTCTGGGGTGAGTAAGTTGACTCAAAGTCAAGCACACACTCTAGTTACACTGCTAATAAACTGAGAACTTGAACTCAGATCTGCAGAATTACAGGCCTATTCCACCATCACCCCCAGACATAATATGAAACTTAATTCCTTATTAAGTATCTCTCATAATCTTCTGGGACCTCTTTTAGTTTTGATCAACTTAGAGATTTTCATTTCTTTTCTAATTTGAGGCATTTCTCTCCTCACGCCAAAGGCAGATATTCTTGTGAAGTAAATGTAAGGTCATGGCTTCATTGCAGTGCGACATGTCAATTCAGAAACAGCTAAAACATCCCAGAAGAAAATGGCTGCCTAGGATCATATCAAAGAAATTGTAACTGGAGAGTATGCAGTAATTATTTTAAAAAGTTTGAATCAGCTCAGATTCTACCCTATTATAACTTTATAGTGAATGAATCTTATTTTTTTCTGTTTAATTTTCATGATGATTTCCTTTTTGAGTCTATGATATGTTCAGTAATTATATAAACCTTTTCTCAGGAGTTGCTTTCCTGTGCCAGAGATTCTGGAATACAGGAAAAAAAAATTATTTGTTCAATGGCAGAGCCAATCCTAATAAAGAGACTTCAAATTATAAAAAAAAAAAAAAATCCCTTAACAGAGAAGGTGGCCAGAAAACCCAGAAACCATCTGGTCAAATATTTTCCTTCAGAAGACAAGAGACTGTCTTTGGTAACTTGCTTCAGTCTCCAAAATTGTATTTACCTTTTATAAGATAATGGAAATTATAGCTGGGAATATTGGCCTAAATGTATAACCTGCTTATATTACTGACTCTGCTGCTGCTCTTAAGCGACGTTCAGTTCAGTTCAGTCACTCAGTCGTGTCCGACTCTTTGTGACCCCACGAATTGCAGCACATCAAGCCTCCCTGTCCATCACCAACTCCCAGAGTTCACTCAGACTCATGTCCATCGAGTCAATGATGTCATCCAGCCATCTCATCCTCTGTCGTCCCCTTCTCCTCCTGCCCCTAATCCCTCCCAGCATCAGAGTCTTTCCAATGAGTCAACTCTTTGCATGAGGTGGCCAAAGTACTGGAGTTTCAGCTTCAGCATCATTCCTTCCAAAGAAATCCCAGGGTTGATCTCCTTCAGAATGGACTGGTTGGATCTCCTTGCAGTCCAAGGGACTCTCAAGAGTCTTCTCAAACACCACAGTTCAAAAGCATCAATTCTTCAGTGCTCAGCCTTCTTCACAGTTCAACTCTCACATCCATACATGACCACTGGAATAACCATAGCCTTGACTAGACGGACTTTTGTTGGCAAAGTAATGTCTCTGCTTTTGAATATGCTTGGTTTAATTGCTCTCATTGCTTTAGAGATGATGTGACATCTAAACTCAATAGTGGAATTCTCACTTCTTCCTTCATCCTGCCTCTGAAAACAAGTTCATCTCATGTTTGCATGATTTGGTGGAGCTAGCCTCATGAATAGCCTTCAAACTTCTCTTCTTTTTTGACTGTTCAAATTGATTACCAGTCTGCAAAGCTGTTCTTGGAATATTGTGCTATTAAATGTATCCAAAATTAAAGCTGACATACATGCCCTAAAAATTAACCAATGTGAATCTTCAGTAAGGGGAAGGAACTAACTTCTTAGTTTTAGTTGTTTTGGTTTACTATATACCATGTGGTAGGCCAAGGTCTTTTCCATATTATCATCTTGAATATTTATAATCATTAGCATGGCAGATGAATTTTTCTCCCAATTTTATACCTCAAACACTAAGGCACAGATAGGGAAACAAGTTTTTTCCTAGTTCACAGGGCTATTAAATAGCAGAAGAATTTTCCAAAGCAATGTCTAATAATGAAAATCTGCTCTCCTGGGGTGCACAAGTGATATACATTTTCCTAAGTCCTCAAGAGTGTTGCCAGAATTCTGTCCATTGTTCTAAGAGTTTCATCAAGAAGTCATCCCTGTCATTTTGCAAATCCCTAGTACAATCTATTTGTTCTCATAATATCTGCCTTGTGAACTGTCTAATGCAGTTATCTTCAAAGTATATAAAGGAACTATCAGCATTATTGGGTTTCTCTGGTGGCTCAGCTGGTAAAGAATCTACCTGCAGTGCGAGAGACCTGGGTTTGATGGTCTCTGCAGTGCAAAGACTTGCAGTGTGAGGTCCCAGGGCTGGGAAGATCCCCTGGAGAAGGGAATGGCTACCCACTCCATGGACACGACTGCGTGACTTTCTCTTCACCAGCATTACTATACCTTGACAATTTGATAGAGATGCAAATTCTCAGACTCCACTGAATACACTGCATAAAAAACTCCGGATGTGGGGCCCAGCAATTTGTGTTTTAACGGCTCTCCAGGAAATTCTGATGAAATTTGAGAACCACTGACTTCAAGGTTATGCTAGTGGTAAAGAACCTGCCTGCCAATAAGATCCCCTGGAGAAGGGAATGGCTACCCACTCCATGGACACGACTGCGTGACTTTCTCTTCACCAGCATTACTATACCTTGACAATTTGATAGAGATGCAAATTCTCAGACTCCACATGAATACACTGCATAAAAAACTCCGGATGTGGGGCCCAGCAATTTGTGTTTTAACGGCTCTCCAGGAAATTCTGATGAAATTTGAGAACCACTGACTTCAAGGTTATGCTAGTGGTAAAGAACCTGCCTGCCAATGCAGGAAATGTAAGAGAAGCAGGTTTGATCCCTGAGTCAGGAAGATCCTCTTGAGGAGGAAATGGCAACCCACTCCAGTATCCTTGCCTGGAGACTCCCATGGACAGAGGAGCCTGGCAGTCTACAGTCCATAGGGTTGCACAGAGTCAGACATGACGGAAGAGACTTAGCACACACACATGCCTAATTATTCACTTTTTCAGCAGCCTAAATTCTGAATCTCTCAATGGTATTTTTTTCCCCTCATGCTATAGTAAAACAATATTCTGTAGAGCTTGGGATTGAGTTTTCTACTCTCCATATAAAATGGATTAGAGGTCAGAACGTTTCCCTTGAAAAGATAGAGAGGGAACTTGTGAAGTGTCTTATAATCTTGTATATCTGAAAAAGAATTGCAACCATGGCAATCTCTTTTTCTCTCTCACACATATCTGGGTTTTTAAACTGAGTGAACAGAGATTCAGATGTCTGTATTGAGACAGTAAAAGGCAGACAATCAATACAGTCAAGAGAAATCATAATCTTATGACAAATGTACAATAGCAAGAAAGAAAATGACAAAAGGCTACAGACCAGAAATACCATAGAACAAAACATAGTCTGCATGGAATTTGACACATTAGTTTGTTTGCCTCTCGTTTTGATTTAAAGTAGAAAAGTGCATTGAAACCTAACAAAACCTGTTTTCATTTGAAAAGTAAAGCATCACTTCAGTCACATCCAGCTCCATGTAACCCTGCAGACTGCAGCCTGCCAGGCTCCTCTGACCATGGGATTCTCCAAGCAACTATACTGGAGTAGGTTGCCATGCCCTCCTCCAGGGAATCTTCCCGATCTAAGGATCAAACCTGTGTCTCCTATGTCTCCAGTACTGGCAGGCAGTTTCTTTACCACTAGCACCACCTGGGAAGCCCAAAGCATCTTGAGTAGCACCCAAACATGAATCCAAAGAGAAGCAGGAGAAAAAAGGTAAGAAACAGTGAATTCTCAGTACACTGTGTTTCATAGAAACTGCATTTAAATTATGAAAAAGTGGTCAATCAGTTTCATTTTGTACATGATGTTGCACAAACCTTTTACTATTTCACTATAGGACCATCATTTTGAATGCTGTTTCTTTCACTGATTCAACAAATATTTGCTGAATTTCTGTCAAGCCATGTGGCGAGCAGATGATAAAGGCAGTGAGACACAGCTCAAAAGTACTTAGAAAAGAGAGGCATCAAACTGAATCATTCCAGTAAAACTACATACTTAAAATTGAGTCAAGTGATTCTAAAAAACACAGAATGTTTTGAAATTGTATAACTCACTGTGTAACTTGGGCTTCTTTTAGACCTGATTTGAGCTCTTAAGTTAAAAAAAAAAAAGTAGGAGTTGGCCAAGTGAAGAGCAGAGAAAAAATGTTCAAGGCTGAGTACATCACAAGCCAAGAAGTTAGTATATTGAAAGGAGCTATGAGAGAGACTTCAGGTGGATAAATATTTTATCACCCTAAAAACATCTGAAACTGGGACTTCCCTGGTGGTCCAATGGCAAAGACTCTGATCTCCCAATACAGGGGGCCTGGGCTTGATCCTTGGCCAGGGAACTTGATCCCACATGCCTCAACTAAGAGTTTGCATGCCACAATTAAAGATTCTGAGTGAGGCAGCTAAGGCCCAGTGCCATCAAAAAAATAAACAAAATTACTTAAAAAAAAAAATCCTGAAGCCAATGTAACAGAATGTCCGTCTTTTAAAATTTTCTTTGATGAGTAAAAAGACATATGTCGTCTTTGTTCTGCAACTTTATTTGGTGTATAATCATATTGTCTGAAAAGGAAAATAAAGTGTGGAGTAGATTGCAAGACCAGGAATGTGAGTGAAGTTGTCCTGATAATAGAGGCTTTGCCTTAATGTTTAATACTCTACAGGCATGAGTGCCTAATGGTTTCAGTTGGAATGCATGGAAATGCTTTGAAGCAATACAGGGCCTCAAGTCTTGCCTGGCAGCTGTCTTATTTTAATGGATGCCAGGGTTATGTTGCATTTCTTTTTTCCCCCTAAAATTAAGGTGTGTTAATGTTGGATGGTTCTACTTAGTCTTCTCATGATAAATATTAGCTTTCCTGCATTTAAAGCTATTTAATCATTATCTTGGGGTGGGGGGAAACCATGCATTTTTAGACAGTCTTTTATCATGGGCAGCGGATTCATAGCTTCTTTTGTTTAGCAGAGTCCAAGTAATCTCTTGGATGATTCTGAATGGATAAGAGAAACAATTGCCCTAGATAATTTTAATTTGAGCTTCAAACTCCATCAAGGATGTGAGATCACTCTTCCACCCCCAGTATGCCTCTGAATATTTTGTTTACTTCTGAAACTGCCATACCTAGACTATTTCCATCTCATGTGGTAATAAATAGATGTTGTTTGTGAATATAAGTACTCAACTAATGCAGCATGGTATTACTGACACTAGCCTCATTTTGATAACATTGTCCCCATGAGAGAAATGGCTGTTTTATAGATATCAGCATGTTTATGACAGAAGAGGCTTTTTGGATCTAAAATTCTACATTACTGAATTATCACAAATCTTGAAATATTGTATTCCTCCAGCAGTTAAGCCTTAAAAGAGACAGGTACGGTATAAAGTTTTTTGTCTTAAACTTTCCTGAGAACAAAGGTAATTCCAGTCAAGCCTAAAGCAATCATGAATAACCTAACTTCCACCCTGGTGCAGTGGTAAAGAATCCTCCTGCCAATGCAGGAGATGCAAGAAGTGTGCATTCTATCCCTGGGTTGGGAAGATATCCTGGAGTAGGAAATGGCAACCCACTCCAGTATTCTTGCCTGAAAAATTCCGTGGACAGAGAGAGGATCCTGGTGGGTTATGGTTCACTGGGTTGCAAAGTGTTGGATATGACTGAGTAAGTGGGCATACATACATGCAACCTCCAGCCACTCATTGCTACTCACTGCAAAGGAGTTTATTATACCAGTGATTCCAAGATGGGTAATTAATGGCCTGGATACGTAAAAAAAACAGATTATTCCTTTTGATATGGAATCTCACCCTAGAATAATGGAGCCCTTTGTAGGCAGAGGAAAAGGCATCACAGAAAAGACCACAGAGAATTTCACAATCCTGTCATCTCACTTTTTCATATACCATCACTTATGTACCTCATATGTGGTTCTTAACTATTATCTCCTTCGTGATACTTATGTCCAGATTAGCATCTGGATTTATGCAAATCTTCGTAAGACCCAAGTCATTAAGCCGTTAGTATGTAGTAGAGAATCAATTAAAAACTAGCCACATAAATTTTTATACTTATTATGCTGCGGAGGGTATATAGCATCAGGAATTGTTCAGAGGATTTGAGCCTGATACGCTTGATACAATTTGTCCACAAGAGAAATTGCTGGAAGACAGGAGAGCTTGGTTTAAGAGAAATTTAATCTGAGGGAGTGGTATGATAATCAAAGAGGGAGGAGTAGAGTTTACCATTTTGGTGTCAACCACCAAAGATCCTTACTTAAGGCATGAGAATGAATGAAGGCTCCAAGGGTGCGAGAGTTGGGAGAAAGACAGTCTCCTAGTAGTGAAGCACATGGCTTTGCAGTTAGTCTGTTGTATGGTTCTGAGCCTATATTCTAACCCCTGTCATCCTTTTCACCTCTCTTAAATGAAGATGCGGGCTTCCCAGGTGGCGCTAATGGTAAAGAATCTGCCTGCCAACGCATAAAGACACCAGTTCAATCCTTGGGTTGGGAAGATCCCCTGAAGTAAGAAATGGCAACTGACTTCAGTATCTTGCCTCAAAAATGCCATGGACAGAAGAGCCTGATAGGGTTACAGTCCATGGGGTCACAAAAGAGCTGGACATGACTGAGTGACTCAGCACACACACATACACTCAGAGATTACAGGAAAATTATCAAGATCAAATCAAACAGTTTACCAGTCATGTTTCTATATCACTTATCATAGGGCCTCATTCTTTATAAATAAATAATAAATATTCTAAATTATAAAATGAAAGAAATACCTATTCAATGCATCCTATGTCCTGGGAGCTTGGGGAAAATCAGTAAACAAGACTGTTACAGTTGCTGAACACTGGAGCTTAGAGTAGTCAAATGGAAGGGATAAATACAGAATCTTGGCAAATTGTTGGAAAGAGTGGTATTTTAAAATACCATTCTAGGGACTTCTCTGTTGATTCAGTAGTTAAGAACCTGCCTTGCAACACAAGAGATGCTGGTTCAACCCCTGATCGGGGAACTAAGATCCCACGGAACAAAGAAGCTGGCACACCACAGCTAGTGAGCCCACAAGCTCTAGAGCCCACATGCCAAAACACGAGAGTCCCTGTGCCACAATGAAAGATTCCCCAGGATTCAAGGCAGATCCCACGTGCCTTAACTGAGACCTGATGCGGCCAAATAAATAATTTTTAAAAATAAAAAGTAAAAGTCTTCTCTCCCTCTAGCAGGGAGCCTGGAGGGCTACAGTCCATAGGGTTGCACAGAGTCAGACGTGACTGAAGTGACAGCACGCACAGATGCATCCCTCTAGCAGATGCTGTGGGTTCCTGCACATTCTCTTGACTCTCGGTTTCCTCAGCTCTGAACCAAGTAGCAATCCATGCTCAGAGGGATTGTCCAAATTGAAAGGTTTTTATAGAAAGGAGGGTGGGACAAGAAGGTATTAGCAAAAGAAAAGAGAGCATTATTTTTAAGCTAAGACATCACCTTCCTTGGGGGAAGGGAACTTGGCAAAGATTTTAATATGCTGCTTGCCTCCTCTTCCTCTAGGGGATAGAGAATGCCCAGGGTACACATTATTTTAATGATGTCTAGATCAGAAATTGCCAGACTGATTGACTAAGATTACGTTTTTGGAAGAGGTTGAAACTGCAATTAGGTCAGGTATTAAATTCTAGGTTTTTAATCTTTGACTTTAGCCTGAATGACACCATTTTGGCACTGTTTATATCCATAAGTACCTGTGCCTTTCTGTGCTTCTGAACTGTTTTTTTTTTCCCCCTGGCCAAGGGGAACACGCTTGGCAAGTCAGGGAAGCCAGACAGTTAATGCCCTAGTGAGCATTATTTAGCCCAGGACAGATGGTGACTAGTGGATAAATAAGCTAGCTTCCTTGCTTCTCATTTTGGTTAATTAAAAGATGTGTTCTACTCTGCCCCCTACTTTCTACAGGGGGGTTGAGCTTCATTTACACAAAGCCTGATGGCTTGATTCTTGATCTTGGCCATGTTCCCTGCCTCTCTTCTCCCCTTCCTTGTGTCTTTCGGTATCACCTCTCAGATTGCTTCTTACATTTGAAGTCTTGTTTCAGGATTTGCTTCTCAGGGATCACAAATAAGACAAGCGTGTGCTGCTGTGCAGTTGCTAAGTCGTGTCCGAGTCTTTGCAACCCCATACATTGCAGCATGCCAGGCTTCCCTGTCCTCCATTATCTCCTGGAGTTTGCTCAAGTACATGCCGATTGAGTCGATGATGATATCTACACATCTCATCCTCTGCTGCACTCTTTTTTGCTTTCAATCTTTCTCATATGCAAATTCAAAGGACTTAGTATTTACTGGCTGTTTTCTATGGCAAATAAGGAACTAGTTATGTCACGTGATTTTAGGTATTTCTCATGAAACCCAGTAATTGTAAACCCTCATTGTCCAGGTTATACAGTTTAGGTTGAGATAATAAGTAATTTGGTAACGTTGCTATTATTTGTAAGTGGTTGTTAGAAACCCATTTAGAATCCAGTTCCTATACTCTTCCCATTACATTGTCACTTAACTTTGAACTTTCAAGGCAAACATCCCGTTAAACACACAAAATTCAGTGGAGGAAATTCGAAGCGCTAATTGGCTTTTTTCAAAGATTCATGAATCAAGTGTCCTCCCATTTAATACCTAGAAGGGTACTCAGAGGGGTTGTTCAAATTGAAAGGTTTTTATAGGAAGAAGGAGGGTGGGGCAAGAAGGTATTAGCAAAAGAAGAGCTGGTTGTTTTTAAGCCAAGGCATCATATTCCTTGGGGGGAGGGAACTTGACTAGGATTTTCTTATGCTGCTTGCCTTTTCTTCCTCTGGGAGTTACTGAAGGCTCAGGGGCACAGATTATTTTACTGGTGCCTAGACCAGAAATTTCCAGACTGACTGACTAAGATTACACTTTTGGAAGAGGTTGAAACTGCAATTAGATCAATTGTTAAATTCTAGATTTTTTATCTTGGGGTTGGCCCAGAGGGTAAAGCGTCAGCCTGCAATGCGGGAGACCGGGGTTCGATCGCTGGGTAGGGAAGATCCCCTGGAGAAGGAAATGACGACCCACTCTGGTACTCTTGCCTGGAAAATCCCACGGACGGAGAAGCCTGGTAGGCTTCAGTCTATGATAGGCTAAGTCTATGGCGCCGCAAAGAGTTGGACACGACTGAGCGACTTCACTTTCTTTTCTTTCTTAGCCATTTCATGACACCATTTTGGGCCTGTGTTTTTTGTTTTTGTTTCTAATAACCTTGTAAGAGTCAAGTAAGTAAATAAGTAATCTGTGTATAGTCTTTAAGTTCTTAAGATTGTGTGGGTGTGTTTGACTTAACCGAAAGTAACTGTTGCTACTGCTGCTGCTAAGATGCTTCAGTCGTGTCTGACTCTGTGCGACCCCAGAGATGGCAGCCCACCAGGCTCCCCCATCCCTGGGATTCTCCAGGCAAGAAAAATAACCCTTTGAATGCCTGCTCAATCATGATGGACTCTTATGACCCCATGGACTGCAGCCGACCAGGCTCCTCTGTCCATGGAACTTTTTAGGCAAGAATACTGGAGGGAGTTGCCATTTCCTCCTCTAGGGGATCTTCCTGACCCAGGGACAGAAACTGCCTCTCCTGAACTGGCAGGCAGATTCTTTACCACTGAACCACCCAGGAAGTGCAGTCATTCTGTAAGGCATCATTTTTGCAGCTGAATTAACAGCATCTTTGTGTGTAGATATAGATATCATAGGGAAGGCAAAGTAATTTCCCCTATATTCTTAGAGTTTATCTGAGACCTTTTTCATGACAGAGTAACAAGAAAAAACAACAGAAGTTAACATGTATGCCTCATATAATACAGGATATATCCAGAGGGGAAAATGAGTCACCCCTCCAAGTGGCTTAGAATTCAGACTTAAATACCATCTTAATAGGGAAAGGGGAGGGTGATGTAGGCCTTTCAGTGGAGAGTAGATGATATTTAGGAAAGATGAATGTCTCTAAAAAGAAGAGATAAGGTAGATGAGGTGTGTACTTTGTGACAAAGTTTTTGGGGTTTTGTATCAATTTTTCCTCTGTTCTCTTGTGATAAAAATCAATCCTTTTTGGTTGATGAAACTCTCAGGGAGGAGATTTAGACAACTGAATGCCTTTTGAAGGATCTGTCGTTAGTTAGATGAGAAGAGTTCAGAGAAAGCCACTCCCTGCATTTGCTGTTTTTCAAGGGCCTACAGCATGAAATAATCAATAAACCAAAGCGGTATTTTGGGGGATGGCATATTCTGTCCTTCAGTTTCTCTCTCTCTCAACTTATGGTCTGTATCTATCTATTGAGATGTGTCAGTGTTTTTGTAGGATGTTTTAAACATTCCTATTCTCTTTTTCTTTTTAGCTTCAGTTCAGTTCAGTTGCTCAGTCATGTCCGACTCTTTGTGACCCCATGGACTGCAGCACACCATGTTTCCCTGTCCATCACCAATTCCTGGAACTTGCTCAAACCCATGTCCATTGAGTTGGTGATGCCATGCAACCATCTCATCCTCTGTCGTCCCCTTCTCCTCCTGCCTTCAATCTTTCCCAGCATCAGGGTCTTTTCCAATGAATCAGTTCTTTGCATGTTACCTTACAGGTCTGTAAATTGTCACTGCTAGCATGTAGCCCATTATCTTAAATCTTATTTAAGCCTCTGGTGGTTTTCTACAGATATTTCTAAGATGATGTTATATGTTTGTTTGTTTTTTCCTGTAACCACTACAGTGCAGCCCTCCTCCCCATAGGAATCTAAGACAGAATGTTGCAGTTGCCTTCTAACGATTTCATCTCAATTACAGAGTGCTGGCTTATGGCTCCATTTATAACTCCAGTTTTAGAATGTGCTTTTTACAACTAAGAAAGACTTTGTTTGAGGGTTCTTTTGCTACACCCCAAGGCATGTGCTATCTTATTCCTCCAACCAGGGTTTAAATGTATGCCCCCTGCAGTGGCAATGCAGAGTATTAACAGACTGGAAGCCAGGGAATTTCCTAATAAAGACTTTTTTAAAAAGGATATAATAAAAAGTATGACTATGTTAACAAAACACTGAGAAACATGTATTAAGGAGTTTGAAAATGTGATATTCATGTGTCCTCCTGCCATTTACTTGTGAAGACTATTCTGGGCTTCAGGTTGACAGATAGAGGCAGTACGGATGTCCTGTTTTAAAAGTTAAGCTTTAAGCTTCTTCATATGTAGGGTAGGGATAATGCCTACTTCATAGGGTTATTGTGAGCATTAAACAAATCTGCATCTGAAAATATTAGAGCAATGCCTGAAACTAAGTAGACAATTAGATAGTGAACACATGTTGAACTATGATGCCATTTGAACATCTACTTAGATCTTGTAGTTTTATCCACACTTCTCTTAACCCATATATAGATTCATCAATTATTCTTTTACAATTATTGCTCTAAGCACATACAGTACTCTTTCATTTCTCCACACTTTTCTTTATGATGGGTCTCCATCAAGATGCCTTTATTTTCCCTATGCTTTTTGACTACTTGAAGCTTACTCACCATTTCAGCACAATTTCAAATGTCACTTTTTCATGAAGTCTTCCCCAAGGACTCCCGTGTTGCTTTTCTCTGATCTTTTTCACTTCTTATGACTGTCAGTTAAGAACATTACTATGTTTCATCTTGTTTTCACTCTAAGTCTATTTCTTGTATTTAAATTTCTCACCTCAGAAAGATTTCAGACTTTCTCAGTTTTGTGACCTTGTAATAACATTTCATTTTCTCTAGAATGATTTCTAAAAACATGATATTTGTTCAAACAGTACTATGTTACTTAATTCATATGTAAATAAACTTCTATTTTCCTGTTTCTATTCTCTCTTCAATCTAACATCTTCCCCCAGGTCATTGTTTCAAGGCTCATTCTAAGCAACTACTATTGTCAATGTCATCCTTCCTATTCATAAACTTCCGATGATTCCCAATAACCTTCACAGTAAACATCAAATTTTGAGGCCAGACATGAAAAATATCCTACAACCTTGACCTTCTCTCTCTCTCTCTAACCTTTTTAAATTGCAGCTTTCTTAGGGAATGGTGTTTTTCTAATGCAAATGCATTTCTTATTTATGTGCCAACTTCCTGCACATAATTTATTCTTCCCGTTTTATAGTGATCTGAATCTCATCTTTCCTTACTATGAAGACTTACTGCTTCTACCTATGAGATTTTTCTTAATGCCTGTGAGAGTTTTGATGTCCTAACAACTCATTTTCTTTTCCATGGGGATGGTCTTGATCCCTGTCTCCTGTACAATGTCACGAACCTCATTCCATAGTTCATCAGGCACTCTGTCTATCAGATCTAGGCCCTTAAATTTATTTCTCACTTCCACTGTATAATCATAAGGGATTTGATTTAGGTTATACCTGAATGGTCTAGCGGTTTTCCCTGCTTTCCTCAATTTCACTCTGAATTTGGTAATAAGGAGTTTATGATCTGAGCCACAGTCAGCTCCTGTTGACTGTACAGAGCTTCTCATCTTTGGCTGCATAGAATATAATCAATCTGATTTCGGTGTTGACCATCTGGTGATGTCCATGTGTAAAGTCTTCTCTTGTGTTGTTGGAAGAGGGTGTTTGCTGTGACCAGTGCATTTTCTTGGCAAAAAGAAATAGAGAAAAACAATAGAATGGAAAAGACTAGAGATCTCTTCAAGAAAACTACAGATATCAAGGGAATATTTCATGCAAAGATGGGCTCGATGAAGGACAGAAATGGTATGGACCTAACAGAAGCAGAAGATATTAAGAAGAGGTGGCAAGAATACACAGAAGAACTGTATAAAAAAGATTTTCATGACCTAGATAATCACGATGGTGTGATCACTCACCTAGAGCCAGGCATCCTGGAATGTGAAGTCAAGTGGCCTTAGAAGCATCACTACGAACAAAGCTAGTGGAGGTGATGGAATTCCAGTAGAGCAATTTCAAATCATGAAAGATGATGTTGTGAAAGTGCTGCACTCAATATGCCAACAAATTTGGAAAACTCAGCAGGGGCCACAGGACTGGAAAAGGTCAGTTTTCATTCCAATATTAAAGAAAGGCAATGCCAGAGAATGCTCAAACTACTGCACAATTGCACTAATCTCACACGATAGTAAAGTAATGCTCAAAATTCTCCAAGCCAGGCTTCAGTACTACGTAAACCATGAACTCCCTGATGTTCAAGCTGGTTTTAGAAAAGGCAGAGGAACCAGAGATCAAATTGCCAACATCTGATGGATCATGGAAAAAGCAAGAGAGTTCCAGAAAAACATCTATTTCTGCTTTATTGACTATGCCAAAGCCTTTGACTGTGTGGATCACAATAAACTGTGGAAAATTCTGAAAGAGATGGGAATACCAGACCACCTAACCTGCCTCTTGAGAAATCTGTATGCAGGCCAGGAAGCAACAGTTAGAACTGGACATGGAACAACAGACTGGTTCCAAATAGGAAAAGGAGTATGTTAAGGCTGTATATTGTCACCCTGCTTATTTAACTTCTATGCAGACTACATCATGAGAAACGTTGGACTGGAAGAAACACAAGCTGGAATCAAGATTGTTGGGAGTATTATCAATAACCTCAGATATGCAGATGACACCGCCTTTATGGCAAAAAGTGAAGAGGAACTAAAAAGCCTCTTGATGAAAGTGAAAGAGGAGAGTGAAAACGTTGGCTTAAAGCTCAACATTCAGAAAACAAAGATCATGGCATCTGGTCCCATCACTTCCTGGGAAATAGATGGGGAAACAGTGGAAACAGTGTCAGACTTTATTTTGGGGAAAGGGGCCCCAAAATCACTGCAGATGGTGATTGCAGCCAGGAAATTAAAAGACGCTTACTCCTTG